>JACWFO010000039.1:52749-163034 GCA_019775505.1 Leucosporidium yakuticum
CCCCCCCCCCCCCCCCCCCAGCTCGTCTCTTTCGCTTCTGCCTTCTGCTTCGCATTTCTGCTTCTTGGTTGATCACGATGAGCAGGTGAGTAGTGCTGTACTTGAGCTTGGCGATGGTGTAGGGCGTTGTAGGGCAGGGCTAAGAGCAGCGCGAACGGTCACGGATCTCATCTCGCGCTGAGCGGTCGTTCCAGCGTCTGAGCAGAGCTGGCAGCAGCTGTAGCTGACTTGAACTTCATCTCCTGCTCTACAAAACAGGCGAGACGAGGTTGTCGAGGTGAGCCTTAGGCGCCGGCCCTCCCCAGCGTTATGTTGACCCTCTCCTTCTTCGCAGACTCTCGACAACGCCTTTCGAGATTTTAGGCGAGACCTCTCAGCAGCATTGGCACCACCACCGCCCGGCTCAGCCAACTCAAACCGCACCACTTCAACCCTCAACCGACGAGTCTCCGCCGCTCTCCAAGGGATCCTCGACCTCCCGCCGCCAGAAGCTTCTACTAGCCAACAGCAACGAGCTACAGCACCAGCAGAACCTCAAGCAAATCCCGATGGTGCTCAAGAATGGCCACGCTACGTCTACACCCCTCGAGACGGTCAAGCTCCCCCCACCCTCGCCTCCGTCCCCTTCGGCAGCTCAGTGCACCGAGTTTTCCCTCTCCCGCCTACTCCTCCCAACGCCGACCCCAACATCCCTCCCAACGCCGACACCCACGCCGACCTCACCGAAGGCGGCATGCCCACCCACTCCGAAACCCTGCCTCAATACTCTCGCCGAGCTCCAGGAGCTACTACACCTCAGAACGCCAACCTCCCTCCTCAGAGGCTTCATGTCCATATTTCGAGATCCAAGAAGCTGGAGCTACAGGTCAAAGCTCGAGGAGAGGATCACGTCGTTTTATCCCAGACGGAGGTCGGAGGGGACGTTTGGATCGAGGGGAAACTCGTCGTTACGCTACAGCAGCCTGAGCAGATCTCTTTCCTCCGGCTGCGAGTTAAGGGAGTGGTCAGGACTATGGTTATGAAGGTTCATGGGTCGGGGAGACACCCCGTTGGCGATGAGGTGGTCATTTGCGAGGACGGCGAGGATCTTTGGACACCCGAGATGACGCTCCTTAACAACGAATCGGTCGACCCCAACAAGCTTCAGGGTACTTTCACCTTCCCTTACAGACTCAAGATCCCCGGTCGGATTCGCTCGGCGCAAGGACCCGACCCTACTTCCCCCCGCCGAACAAGATCAACTCCGCCGTCGTTCGTGCTCAGTGGCAATGCGAGTGAAGGAGGGGGAAAGGGAGTCGAATGGGCGAGTTGTCGGTATTATTTGAAGGTGACGATGGGAAGGAAAGGGCTGTTGAAGGTGAGTTCGGCGACGGCGACGGCCATCGTCGCCGAGCGTACGAGCTGCTTGCCCGTCAATTCTTGCACGATAATAATTCTTTCTTCGCTTTTCTTCCACGTGATAGGTCAACGAACGTTTCATCGTACCTTTGGTGTATGTTCCGCGTCACTCTGAGCCCGAGATGAGCGCTATGCGCACCGTTGCCCTCGCCGAAGGACGACCTACCCCTTCACCGCAAGACGATCCGCTCGGTTGGAACGGGCAGTGAGTCCTCACTTCTCACCTCTCGCTCGAGCTGCTTGTTGATCTACTGGAACCGAGCAGGAAGATCCGCCATATCGTCAAACGAGGCATGTTCGCCGGAAAGAGGGCTTGGTACGATGCCGCCTTGCTCCTCCCTGCGCCCGCTACGTTCGCTCGGCTCTCGACCGTACCCTTCGCCATTAAGGTGAGTCTCCACCTCGCCTTCCTCGATCCTGAGCTAATCTCCCTCTCTCCCCTCGCCCCCTCCTCACAGCTCACCTCCTCCGACCCCTCCACCACGACCCGTTTCCCCCTCACCAGCCTAACCGCCTACCTCGTCCAACGTACGCACATCTCAGCCCAAGGGCTCTCCAACGCGCATGATTCGGTCGTTGCGCAGGGAACGTTGGAGGAGGATGGACCGAGCGAGGGCAGCGCGGTGGAGAGGGATAGGGAGGGGGAAGTGGAGCCCGCGGTGTGGGAGAAGAGGTTCAAGGGGTCGTTGAGCTTGGTGAGTTGCTTTCTCTCGTTGAGGTGGTGGGGAAGGCCGAGCGCGAACTGACCCTGCGACCGAGCGCGCAGAGCAAAGCCGTTGGATCCTCCTTCCGCGCTCCAAACCTAACCGTTCAATTCCTCGTCGCCATCTACATCACGTACGTCTGTTTCTCTTTCACCCCCCTCCTCCCTCGCCTCACTGACCCCCGCCTCTCATGACCCAGCGTCCCCGGCGCAGGCAACGACGCCGAACTAGTCCTTCCCATCGAGATTGTCTCCTCCTCTCCCGTCGTTTATGCAGCGAGAGCTCCAAGGGCTGTGCCTCTTCCACCTACAGCTGCGGGACCGATCCCCATTCCTGCTCCTTCGGCGCCTGTTGCTGCAGAAGGAGGAGGAGGAGTAGGGGCGGCCGCCCTTAGTCCAGATGAGATGGGATTGCCGCCGAGTTACTTTCAGGTGTTGGAGGAGGAGGAGAGGAATAGGTAGTGGTAGGGCTGGTGAGGGAGGGAGGCTAAGGTGGAGGAGCAGAAGGATTAGAGAAGCAGCTGCAGCTGGTGAACGTTGGACTCGCTCGACGATGAACGAACAGGGAGCGGAATAAAGGTCGCTTCGCTGGTGTTGTAGGATGGAGGAAGATGTACCATTGTATCTCTCTTGATTGTTTCGAGCCGTGCTAATTAATACTACAAACCCGCCAACGCCGAACGTCAACCGCGAGCTACGATTCGGCGAAGTTTCCCGAGACCTTCTTGGCTAAGAACTCGCCGTACACCACTGAGGGTGCGAACGCTTGAGATGCGGCTGAGCTGCTCGTTTTGGCTTGGAGGGCGAGGGCGGAGGGAAGGGGCTGGTGCAGGGAAGGAGTGAGAGGGACTCGAAGCATCGACGACAAGGACAAGATGGCTCACCTTGATGACGGCATCGAAGTTGGGTTCGTAGAAGAAGGGGATGCTGCGAAAGAGAAGGAGGTCAGCAAGCGGAAGCGAACAGCTCAGGCCGAACCGCAGGAGGACTGGAGCGAGGAAAAAGCAACTCACGAAACCCGATAATTCGATCCCTTGTGTATCACACGATGCAAAGTCGCCTTATACAGCCCATTAGTCCACACATCCCACATCTCTCCCACATTGACGACGAAAGCGCCCTCAATCGGATCAGCGTTGAGCCAAGTCCCTCGCGCGCCATTCTCCTCTGAATCGCCGTCGGGGGATTGGAGGAAGACTTGAAGAGCGCCGGGAGTCGAGTCGGCGTGTAAGAGAGTCCAACAGCCGTAGTCTGGTGTAGTGGAGAGGTCAGAAATGGGCGTAGAGCGAAAGGGGAGGCAAATGAAAGAGTTCGGCGCACCTTTGTGAGCGCCGCAGGAGACACCGGGAGCGTTTTCAGGTAGTGGAGGGTAGCCGATGCACTGTTCAAAAGTATGAGTAAGCTCCAAGGACTCTAACGATCGCGGCAAAGTCTCGAACTCACCCTCATGACCCAAAAGCTCTCCTTGACCAACCCCTTCAACTCGGCCCACTCCTCCCCCTCCATATCCATTCCCAATCCCATCGCCGTAGCCTCCATCAGTGCAAGCCCAATGACCTGCATCTTCTCTATCCAGGTCTCCATCGTCGAGCGGAAAGTCGGAGGAGAGCTCGGCCATTGGTTCGGCCCGTGGAGGAGTTTCGTAGAGTCTTCGTTTGGTACTGGACGGTCTGTGGGTGGTATCGGAGGTTAGGTGAGTTCATTGAGCTTAGATGTAGTGGCGCACAAAGATCCAATCCCTCGTGATGGTCGGCTGCAGAGAGCGATAAGGGCCGAAGACGGGGTTGAAGGAGGAGTGGAGTCAGTAGAGCGCAGGACGAAGCGGTACAGAGCAGGAGACTGACCTTTGTATTGGGTCACGTTTTCGCCGAGCTTCTGCCAGCCGCGAGCTCCGTCTCCCTTTATCTTGAGCAACTCCTTCTCCCTCTCGGGCGTGTCGAGGAAGAAGGACCGAGCCTCCGCCAGAGCATGGTTCATCTCATCGCGAGAGACTACAGAGTCCAAGCCTGTGATGTACAAGAACCCGAACTTGGCGCAAGCGGCGTGAACCTCTTGAGCGACGGCGGCGCGTGAGCTGGCGCTTGATGCGGGGGTGAGGAAGGACGAGAGGTCGATGAGAGGGAGCTGACGAGGTGCAGATCCAGCGTTGGGCTCGGCTGAAGGCATGTTGGTCGAGTGAAAGCGAGATGTGGTTGAAGCTTGAGCGGCGCGAGCTCTCGAATCGCCTGTTGTCCTCCTCCCGCTCGCTTCGCATTCGCGCCGTCTCATGGCTCACGAGCTGCCTGCAGCCGATGGAGAGTCTAGTCTAGTCAGGGAGCTCACTATCAAACTAGAACAGGTAACGGCTCTCCCTTTCGCTTGCTCCCCGCGCTCCAGCTGACCCCACACCCGCCGCGCAACAGCTACGAGCAGAGAAGGGTCAACTACAGGGCCTGCTCGAATCGTCGCTTTCCAACGACCTCAGAGAGCAGCTCTTACTCCTCCAACGCCGTCAATCGCAACCTCAAGGACACAGCCGTCACCGCTCCTCGTCGTTGGACGTCGGATCCCCTTCCACCTCGTCCAGCTCTTCCACCGGCGCTTCCTTCCCTTCATCACCCAGTCTACAGAACCACTCCATTTCTCCTTCCTTCTCAGACGCCAGCTTCACCGCCCTAAGATCCGAAAACGATGAGCTTCGCGCCCGTCTCGAAGCGAGCGAGATGCAGCGGGAGTGGGCTAATAGAGAGGTGGTCGAGCTCAAGAGGAGGCTGGGCATGATTCAGCTGGACGAGCTGGAGGAGTTGGATCTCGCGAGCGGAGGAACCGAGACGAGTCGACGCCCCCTCGGCGCCAGCGGATCGGCTTCGCGGGAGCGTTCCAACTCGCGAGGCAACGGTTGGAGTTCAAACGGCAGCAACAGCAACGGAGCAGGTGGAATTCGCATACCAGGAGCCGGCACATCCTCCTTTTCCCCTCCTTCCTCTTTCGCTGCCGCTCGCAACTCGGCGTTCGGCGGACAACGTACCTCTTCGTCCTTCTCCTCTCGCGGCGGAGGCTACCCGCACTCCCGCGGATCAAGTCTAAACACCACTCTCACCACCCCTTCTTCCTCCTACCCCGTCACCCTCCCTCCGCCCACCTCGCCCGCTTCCTCCTCCTTCAACAGTCGCGGCGGCGGCTTCCAAGCCTTCCTTCACCATCATCCCGGTTCTCGAGCTCCTCCACCATCGAGCATCAGCGGTTTACCCTCCTACCAGCTTAACGGTAGCGACTCTAGCTTCGACGCCGACGATCTAACGCCCAGCCGAAGTTCGTACGCCGATGGACTCGGTGAAGACGATCAGGAAGATGGAGGGTTGACGCCGTTGTCGACTAGCCCGGGGAGCAGGAGCGGGAGTTTGAGTAGGAGGACTAGCTTCTCGGTGGTGCAGCAGTGTGGGAGTGGGAGTGGGAGTGGGAGCGCTGGAGCTGGACCAGGAAGGCAGAACGAGGTTGCGACGGCGTGAGGAGGTCTTTGATTGATGTACAACAGCTGTGCTCTTGATGAATATACGCATTTTCGCCTTCCCTCGACCTTTGCCAAAGTTTCGCACGACATCATCTCTCGCTCAATCTCGAAAGGGGGCTCCGCCTCGCCGACTTGGGCCGCCCTGCTCGTCTGTCTCGCTCTCTCCTGCTCCCAACATCACCTCGTCATGTCTCGCTCACCACAAGCGATAGAACTGGATCCAGTACAATTCGTGCTGGACGAGGTGCGCTCTTGCAACCTTACATGGCAGCTCGGGGGCGCTCGCTGACCTCTCCCCTCGCAGGAAACCGCATCCAACTCATCTCACACGGAATCATTGCTAGGGCGACACTCGCCCAGCTCATCAGATGAGAAACAGTCAACTTCAGCCGCAGGAGCAGCCTCCAATCGGCCTCGCATCCTCATCCCAACCCGCGACATGATAGCAGCAGCAGCCGGACGACGACGAGAGGCGCCATCGCATGTCAAGACGGTGGTAGTCGGTCTACTAGGTCTGTTGGCGCTCGCGTACGGTGTGACTTCGGTATGTCGCTCGCTGCAGCCTGCGAGATGGGCGTGGGAGCTGACGCGCGAGGGTTCGCCCGGTTCTCCTGCAGTTGCTCAGCTTGGGTTCTCGTTTTGGAGGTGCACCCAGCGTGCGAGTGATATTGATGATCTCGGATGGGATGGGTAACCTTGCTTTCCTCTTACTCGTAGCGGGAGAAGAGCGAGCGCTGACCCCGAGGCGTTTCGCGCGCGCAGGTCCAGCGAGCGAGACCATGTCGAGGGAGTTCCTGCAGTACCTACACGATACACGGAGCGTGGACGGAGGCTCGTTGCTCAATGGGAGCGTTTGGGCGACTTTGGCGGGAGGATTCGAGCGAGATGGGTTCGGACTCACCCCTCTGGACGAGATGCTGGTCGGCGCGAGCAGGGTGCGTGCCCAACGGCCTATGTATAACAATCTTGAGAGCTGACCCTTTGCCTCCTACACCCGCAGACTCGCTCCTCCAACTCCCTCGTCACCGGTTCGTCGTCTCGGCCTTCGTTTGGGACTCCCTTCTCGGTCGCTGACCCCTCGTCTCACTCCTCGACTACCCTTCTTCGCCCCTCACAATACCTCAGACTCAGCAGCTGGAGCTACAGCCTTCTCGTGCGGGATCAAGACCTACAACGGCGCCATCGGAGTGGAGCCCGCCGAGAAGAAGCCCTGCGGCACTGTCCTTGAGGCAGCTCGCCGTCAGGGCTTTCTGACGGGGCTTGTCTCTACAAGTGTAAGTCTTCCTGTTGCCTCTGAAAGCCCCAGATTCCTCGCTGACACCCGCCCCCTCGCCCTCGAACCCTCGAACCCTTTGTCAACCTCCTCCTCCAGCGCATCACCCACGCCACTCCCGCTTCGTTTTACGCCCACGTCGTCGACCGCGACCTCGAATCCGAGATTGCCAGCTTCCTCGTTGGGACTGGTCCTCGCGGCCCTTCTGTGGACATCGCGCTCGGCGGCGGCGAGTGCTTCTTCCTTCCCAACTCGACGAAAGGCTCCTGCCGCACCGATGGAGAGGACATGCTCGCCAAAGCTGAGGAGCTCGACGTGACGCTGCTGAGAGGGATGAACGATTTGAGGGCGTGGCATGATGGAGATGGACATGAGGGAGGCCGAGTGTTGGGCTTATTCGCCCGCGATCACATGAGCTATGAGATTGATCGTCAGCAGAACTCAGTGCTGGAGAATGAGCAGCCGAGTTTGAAGGAGATGTGAGTGGTGTTTGTCGCTGGCCTCTCTCTGCTGGCTTTTACCGACCTCGCTTCTCGGCGCTCGCTTGCAGGGCTTCCCATGCGCTTCAGTACCTCGAAAACGCTAGCGCTGGCGGCAAGGGATTCTTGTACGTTTCCTCGCTTCCTTGTACATGATGTACGACAAGCTGACCCTCTTCTCCATCCTCAGCCTCATGGTGGAAGGCAGCCGGTGAGGGAGAAGGCTTCGTTCTTTCTTTCTAAAGACTTCGTGCTGAAGCCTTCTCTCACAGGATTGACATGGCGGGTCACAACAATGACCCAGTCGGACACTTATCCGACATGCTCGCCTACCACGAGGCCGTTCGCTTCGTCAAGGAGTGGGTCGACAAGTCCAACGAGGAGGGAACGCCCTGCGTTCTCATCTCGGTCTCAGATCATGAGACCGGGGGGCTTTCGCTGGGAAGGCAGCTCACTACCAAGTACCCCGAGTACGCCTGTGAGTCGATTCGTCCTTTTCGTCACCGTTTTGTCGACCGCTGACCTTTTCGTTCTCTCCTTCCCCTCGGCCTCCTCCTCATCGACTTGACTTTCCCTCCTCGCTTCACCTCCTGCGTCTGATCCTCGGCTACATCTTTTACTCCTTCCTACTCTGCTCCCCTCGATAGGGTACCCCGACGCTCTCCTCAATGCTACGCACTCGACCGAGCATCTCGGCGCTCTCGTCGCCGCCAACTCCTCCGCCACCCGCGATTGGCTGCGCTCCGAGATCTACGGCAGAGGACTCGGCATCACCGACGTTACGGAGAAAGAGATTGACGAGCTCTGGCCGCACCGAAAGACCGCGTACTGGAGCAATCGTGTCCTCGCCGACGCTGTGAGTCGGCTTTGCTGTTCGGCTCTCAATCTTCGACGTCGAAGCTGAGACTGGAGAACGAGTTTCCGCTGAAACTGAGTGAAACTGAGCTAACTTTGTCTCTCCTCCGCTACATCAGATCTCCCGTCGCGCTCAAATTGGATGGTCGAGCGCTGGCCACTCGGGCGTCGACGTTAATCTCTATGCGTATGGCTTCAACGCGTCCGGAATCGCCGGTAACAGGGAGAACACCGAGATTGGCAGTTATATTGAGCATGCGATGGGGCTTAACCTTGATGGTGCGTCTCGCTTTGCTCATCGTTCATCGTTCGGCCATGGCTTACCCCCTTCTCTCGCCTTGGCAGTCGTTACCATGGAGCTCAACAAGTACGTAAATCTCCCGAGTCTCTCTGAATGTACTCGCTGACACTCGCTCTCGTCCGCAGAGATCTCGCATGGCACTCGACCTCGGCGGGCAAGTCACCGCAGACGACCCAGCGCCGAACCGAGGTCAAGCATTATCACGGCGATTTCTGAGGCAACGGATAAATGGACATTCATGTATTCATGTCGTATGAGCCTGTTGTAACGAAGCAGAGTAGCAGAATTTTCGAGGCGTCAGTTTTCGTGTCGCCGAACTTGAGCTCGCCTCGCAAGGGCGCTCGCAAGGTGCAGAGACTTGCTCTCGCTGATTGCTCGCTTCTCGCGCTCCGTGCGGCCCGCATCTGAATGCGTAACGAATGTAATGTCTTCATTTTGAGTCTGCGACTAGCGAAGCGAGCGCCCATCGCCGAGCATCAAGCTGAACCTGCAGCGATCTGGCGGTATCTACGGCACAAATCCCACTGAACGAGTGTCTTTCATCCCCACCAAAACCCCTCTAAACGCTGAAAACGTCCACGCTCCTCGAGGGAGTAACGACTCGGCGCTTCTTTCCCTTCTTCCCTCCGCCGAGCGCCTCCGAGTCGTGGTAGTGCTTCATAAACATCTTCCTGAGCAAGGGCTCCCCGCGCTCCCTGGCGTCTTGAGCGGCGACGAGGTCGTTGAGGACCTCGGGCGCCGAACGGCCGTCGGAGGGGAGGAAGGGAGTGTTGAGCGGGCTGAAGACGAAGGTGGAGGGCGCCGGCTGCGGATCTGTTGGTGGTGAAGCGAGGGCTCAAGGTTAGCTGTATAACACGGCGAGGGAGCGGGTGAGCACTCACGGGCGACAATCTCGCGCAGCTCGGCGGCAATGAGCTCGCAGAAGTGGTCGAGGTCGAGATCCGAGTCCTGTGAATGGCGGTAAAGGGCCAGCATGTTCAAGATTAGTATTCCGGTACTCGAGTGTGCGGTACGACTCACGTCGTAGCCCTAGAGACGGGAAAAGGGAGAGAGGGAGAACGCCGAGTCAGCTAGCTGCCCGGTAACGCTACTGGGGTGCATGAAAAGCTCACAAAAGGGTTCTCAAGCTGCGTTCCAAGCTCGAGGAATCCGAGGAAGATGGTAGCCGCGACGAACGTAGCGAGGATCGTCAAGTATCCCTGCCGAAGGAAGGAGAGTCAACTCAGCTCGCGCAAGCATTCGCAATTTCGGTCGAGCTCACCAGCGCTGAGTAGATCTGGAAGGGAAGGAAGACGAGGTAGGCGTAGGTGGTGGCTCGAAGGTGCAGCGAGTAGGCCCAGGGAAGCGGCGTGGCTGCGAAGAAGGAAGTCAGCGAGACCGGCCGAGCTCGGCGATTCATCAAGCTCACTCAGAACACGCTCGAGAGTGGCGATGCTGTAGGAGAATAGAAGTGTTAAGTCAAAGTCACTGCCAGTCGGGAGGGAGAATGGCTAGGGAAAGCTATCGCCTTCCTCCCGGTCGCCCTCGCTGAACAACTCGGCGCACTCACCAGTCCTGTAGAGCGTTGAGTGAACCGAAAATGACCGAGACGTAAGGAGCGGGGAGGGTACCGCGACTGATTAGAATGGTAAGGTAAGTTAGTACGAGGGAGCGGAAACGAGCGGCGAGAGAACGGGAGCGAGCTCAAACGCACCTGACGATGGCGCTGACCCATCCCGACAAGAAGAGGCTGATCTCGAGGGGGACGTTGGACTGTATTTGGGGGCGACGGCGACCGATGCACTCGCGCTCGTGACTGCCACGGCTTCCAAAGAGGCGTAGAAGGGGCTGCGAGGAGCGAAGGTCAGTCGCTGCACCTCGGCGGGCAGAAATCTTACTCACGCGGAAGACCTTGAAGATGGGGGCAAAATGGTAGAGATCCTGACGAGGAGGGTTGGCCGAGGGAAGAAGAGTGATCTTGGAACGCTTCCTGTCGCCGCCGCCGAGGCCGAGCTCGATGTCGGTGTTGGCGTCCACACCCTTCGACGAGGCCGAGCCCATTGAGCCAGGAGCGAAATAGGTCGAGCCAGAGAGCATGGTTCCGGGCGTTTCGGTTCCAACTCCAGGTGTGGTCGAGGGCACGCCTTCGTAGGGGAGGAGGGTAGAGCCGTCAGGGCCAGGCGACCTCCAGATGCCGAGGACGTGGGAACGATCTTGGTGCTCGGCGGCGAGATCTCCAGCGACCGAAGAAGGGAAGGAGTATCTGTAGCTCGGTGAGAGGCGGTCAGTCAACGCACGCTGGCGACTGGAGCAACGCAGTACTCGGTCTCGAGTCAACGCACCGAGGTAGGCAGGCGATGAGGTCGTACAAGTCCTCATAGTACACTCCCGATTCTCCACGCAGATAATGCTGTCCGAGAAGAGGTCAGCTTCGTAGCCAAAGCTGATGGAAAGACAAGCTCGGCGAACCTTTGCCGAGACCGAAAACGCCCTGCAGTGGTGCGTCGAGGTCAGCTGTTCGTCCTCATCGAACCTATAGGAGAGCTCTTATCAAAGCAACAGAGAAGGAGAGCTCACTGAATCAGGTTGATAATAGTCCTCTTCTCCAACAGTCCCTTGAGCTTCTCAACCTCGAGCGCCGCCTCGTCCGAACCAATGCTGGCGAGCTCGGCCGTGGTAAGTGTAGTAGGGGGAGTGTGGAGCCAGACGAGCATGGCAAAGTCGCGAGAGCTCCTGGTGAGAGTGCTCCAAGCCTTGCGACCTTCGCCGAAGCGTTCGACCGCCGAGGAGGTTCGGAGCGAGATGGCGAACGAAAGCCTGCGATTTCGCGTAAGCAGGTGGTCAGATTGAGAACCTCTCCTTTCTCAGCTTGAAGACGTACATGGTGGTGAGCTGTGGGCAGACGAGGAGTCAGTACAGGCAAGTCCGAGCGGGGGAACCGCGAAGATCGGCGAAAGCGAAGAGCTGGAGGGAAAGGACAGCTTACAACAGAAAGCATGATCGTGTTGACTATTTAAAGGCGCTCGTCAGCTTGAACTCTCAAAGACAGCTGCTCAGGCTCACTCACCTGCCGGATTCCAGGAGGTCTGTTGAGCCGCAACGGTCACGGCGACGCTGATACAGGTGAAAGCGAGCACCGGCGCAAGCACTTCAGGAAGCACCGTCTGATTAAGACGCTTGATGATCCACAGCATGATGCACTTGAGGACGAGGGGGAGCGCGAGGCGAGCGAGAGAGAGCGACGCGGAGACGCGAATTGAGCTTCCAGGGGTTGCTGAGTTGGATCAAGGGAGAGTCGAGCAAGCACCGAGCTGTTGGCGAAATCTGTAGAGCTCTTCTTGGTGTTGCTGCTCGGACGAGTGACGAGGAGGAGAAAGAAAAGTTGGGAGACGGTCTCGAGCTCGAGCTGGGAGACCCGCGCGGGCAGCTAGCTGCGCTTTGCATGCGATGAAACGGTGGCATTTGCAAGCTGCAGCAGAGCAGAATTAGAATACTTCAGCTGCTGTCGAAGCAGAGCCAGGCGGCAGAGGCGAGAGAAGAGCGACAGGTTCGGCGGCTCGGCGGAGGCCGTCTCGCGGAGCTCCTGATGCATGTACTCGAGTCGGTTGAGGTGCAGAAGGGTCTTCGGGGGCCACAGCGAGCTGGCGCTCAATTGAAGTATCGTTTATTCGCCCGAGCAACTTGCCCCACAGCGAGCCAGGCTAATCCTTCGCGAGCGCCGAAGCCAGCGCCGAGCCCTTTTCATCGTCGCTCCAAAGCCACCGATGCAGGATACTGTATGGTCCATTCGGAAACGAGGGGGGTACTACGAATAACAAGCTCTATACAACATACGCGAACTATAGCTGATCCGTCGAATCCCTCGTCTCAAACCTCGACAAGCCCTCCTCACTATCGAGCGAATCCCTCCTTCCCGGCGCTTGCTCCCCACCGACCAACGCCTCTGATTCAGACTCCTCGATATCCTTGGGACCGTGAGGGTGTGCCGTTCTATGGCGGTCCTTGGACGAGTCGCGAGAGGAGAAGGAAGGGAGGCCGAAACGACTACGAGAGGAGCTCGTCGGCGAGGTGACGTCCGGCGAGGAGGCGGCGAAACGCTGTCCCAGACGTTCGGCGAGAGGAGAGCTACCACGCCGAGGTAGCGTTTGAGCCCTCGTGGCATCCTTTTCGTCGTCGTCCTCATCGTCGCCGAGCTCCCTGATCTTCCCCTCCTCGAAGGGGTCGGTGTAGGCGGGTGTGGTGGGAGAGGTGGCGGAACGGGTGAGGGCGGGACTGGAGGGAGTGGAGGAGAAGGCGCCGACCGAGAAGGCGGAGGAGGGGGAGAAGCCCGAGTTGGCGATATCGGCGGAGCCAGGCTGAGGGATGTGCATGTGCGAGCCGGCGAGACGATCTTGGTCGTGGTGAGTAGCAGCTCCATGAGGGTCGGTGGGGTAGATGTGAACGGAGTCGCTCTGGGCAAAGGTGATGGATCCCGTGCGGTCTCGGTTGCCGCTTCCAGAGGCGAACGGCGCTTCGGGAGGGGCGACGCTGATGGTGGCCGAGTGGAACGAGATCTTGTCGGCGGCGTCGTATCTGTGAGTGAGAGAAGTCAACTACAAATCTCCAAGTCATCCTCCAACTGCAACTCACGGCATCGGCGCATCGTAGAGCTGAACTCCACGCAAGACACTCATTCCCATTCCTCCCTCCGTCGGTCCACTTCCCATGGCTCCCGGCGCTCCCGTCCTGCCTAGCGTACTCGGATCGAACCTCGACTCCCTCCTCATGCTCCTCCTCGCCGACATGGCGCGATGGATCGACCCGATTGCGCCGAACGAGCCACGAAGGGCGTCGATTCCCGGATCTTCCATATCGAGTCCCTTCTCGTAGTCGGCGTCGACGTGTGCGCGAGCACGAGAGGCCGAGAGGAGCATCGTTGAGCGGCGGTCGAGTCCCTGCGTTGACGCGATGTCCGAGGGCTCCACCTTCGAGAGCTGGAGGAGCGTGATACCACAGCAGATGACGAGGAAGCCCATGACGACGGTCACAATGTCAACTGCAAGGTAGAAAAGTCAGCTCTCGTAGTTCTGTAGTGATAGGGAGGAGAGCGAAGGAGAGACGGTAAAGTCTCGACGCTCGGCGCACCTGCTGAGGCCGCGAAGCCCTGGTTGAGAATGACCGAGGTGACAAGAGTCGCCCCCGTGAAGATAACATAGTATGTCGGCGTCACTGCAGAGGTGTAGCGAGTCAGTCTTGGTGCAAAAACGCTATCTTCAAGGGCCGTGCCCGACTCACCCATCGCTGTGTTGTACAGTTCGAGCGCCTTGTTGAGGTAGTTGATCTCCGTGAGTAGGGTAATGACAACGAAACCGAACAAGAACCAGAAGAACCAGTGCTTGACTTGGTTGTCTCCGCTGACAAGGCCGTCAGTCAGCGAAGAAGGCAAAGAGCGCCGAGAGCGAAGACCCACCGAATCGAGGTGAGGATGGACGATCCGAGACCGCTCGTGCATGCGACCGAAAGTCCTCCGATGAGGGAGCAGATCGTAATGTAGACGAGCATGTGCGTTTTGCCGTACTTGGGCGCGACGAAGAAGCTGGGGAGCGGCAAATCGGTGTCAGCGGCGAAGTTCAAAATCAATCCAAGTCAAAACTCAACTCACATGAGTCCCAAGCTGACCGCAATGACGAGCGAGCCATAGACGAGGAAGCCGGGCGAGAGGAAGAGGTGTTGAAACTCTTTGATCGTCGTAGTGCTCTGCTCTTGAGGTCCGTTGAGAGCGACGATGGTAGCTCCTAGAATTGCCAACAGACATCCGACCTTTCCAAAGAACGTGAGCTTCTCCTGTTGCATTGATGAGGGTCAGCGAGCGATCCTCGGCGGAGCTGATCCGGGCGAGCTCGCCTTGAGGAAGATGGAAGACAAGACGGCGCAGATGACGACCGAGAGAGCTCCGAGAGGTGTTACTAGAATCGCTTCCTGTTGTTGGAAAAGAGGATGTCAGCACCATCTCGTTTCGAAAATGTAAGCCGAGCTCCGCCGCAGTGGGAGCAAATGCCGAGCCCGCCTCGCCGAGTAGAAGGGGATTTGATTCGAAGTACTCACAGTGAAGGCGTAGGCAACAAAGTCTGTGATAAGTGAATGAATGGTTAATACGAGGTCCTCGTTCTTCAATCGAAACGTCCCCGAGAGCACCGCCGAGACGTACTGAGAATCTCTCCGATGATCATGAGGATCATGCCCGTCCACCATCTATCCAAGCACATCGTCAGCTCGAGTTCAATCCTTACGAAAAACCTCACGTACAGCGGGCTCTTGAGGTAAGCGTGACCTTCTCCGGCGACTCCTCCGGCTTTTGCTTGCGCGCTGAGCAGACCCTGTAGAGCTTCGAGTCAGCAAGAGCTTCCAGAAGACATCTATACTGAGCTCGACAGGTAGCCCCAGCTCCCCTCCGCCTCTTGGACTCTGACACAAGCCCACAGTTCCCCTCCGCCAACTTCTATCTCGCCCCAAACTCGCCATCGCGACCCCGCTCACCTTCTTCTTAATCACGAACGACGATCCAATGAACAGGCCGCTGCCTATAGCAAGGCAGACACCGACGACCTTGTAGCTAGCTGGGTTTCCCTCCTTAGACGCGGCGCTGGCGGACGCTGAAATAGCAGCGCTGGTCGCTGAGGCCAGAGCGCTCGTGGTCGACATCTGTACTAATGCAATAGGTGTGACGACGACCCGTTTGGCGGTTGTAGAAGAGCCCGGAGAGAGCTGAACGAAGCAGGAGGAGGAGGAGCGGGCAGTGCGCGGGGGAGGCGGGAAGTGAAGATGGCTTGAAGAGGTGTACTGGACGAGTAGCGGGTCCCTACGGTCGTCGAGAGTGTTCTCCTACTGTAGTCGAGTGCGAAGCCTTGAAGCGAAGTGAAAGGAAAGCGAGCAACCCTCCTTCTCACTCCAACTCGACGACGCGACCCTCGTGCGCAGCTCGAACTCCTTCATCATTTCAAGTCTCACTTTGGGATTCCAGGCTGTAGTCGAGCAAAAGAGCGGTGCTTACTGATTTGATATTTCCTTTCCTCTCCCACCTGCAACAGCGACTTGAAGCTCTCCTCCTCCTCTCCCTTCTCCGAGCTGGCGCCGAGAGTGCTCTGTAGCGCTTTAGACTCTATTTCGAGGCTCGCGAGCAGTACTGGGGGATAAAGAAGATTTCGGGTGGAGTAGAACAGCTCAACGAACTGGGATATGACGAGCACAGGACGAAGGAAAGCCCCCCGAAGCCATCGCCGAGCAGCCTTTCGCCCTGTTTTCCGTTGCAGAGCTGACCTACTACCCTATACTTTTGAGCACATGTGTTTAAAAGCTCTCCAATAACGTCCACTGCGCCCTCTCCCCAGCAAATAGCCTGCAGGGCTTTCGAGATCGCCAAAGCCGAGAAAGGAGGTTCTTGCCTTCTCTCTTCAAGGTTCAGACGGCGCGGTCAGCTTCGGATATGAACATAACCTCAATTAGTTACTTAAAGCTGCACCAAGCAGCGAAGGGTGAAAGTAGAGGTCATGGCTCGACGACGACGAGCAGAAGTCGAGCTTCGCGCCTTGCTCTCTTACCCTCCATCGCTCTTCTCACGCCTCTTCGCGCGTCGAATCGGAGCGCAACAAGCTGGCTGCCCAACTCGCTCAAGTAGGAGCGCGCTTCGCCGAGCTTTCCAACTCGACCTCTGCCCATCTCTCGGCCACTCTCGCCCAGCAGCACCAACATCTCCTCGCCTTTCTCGCCGAGCACCCCGACAACCCTGCAGTAAAACAGCTCGTAGCTGCTGCTAGTACGTATCGGCTTACTCCCTACAGCATCTACAGACCAGCAAGCTCACCACGTTCCCTCCCCTTCGAATCGTCTCGCTTTGAACAGATCACCCGCTCGTCGTCGAGTACAGCAGCAAGGCCATCGACTTTGCCTCAACTTACCAAAGCTACCTCTTTGGTCTCGCCGCTCTCTGCGTTCAACTTTACTGGGTCAGCGCCAGCAACAAGCGTCAAGCTCGCCAGCGCGAATCCAAGCGCCTACAAGACCGCGCGTACCGTGTAGCAGAGATCAAGGCTGCCAAGATGGTCGATCTCGGACTCGGAAACGGACTTGGTGGAGTCTCCAAAGGCAAGCAGGGCTTTGGAGAGGTCGAGGTGCAGTGGGGCAAGGAGAAGTGAGTTGCGGTCGCTGTTTTCAGAGAGGTGCGGAGGGTCGCTGGGTGTCGGCCTACACGAAAGAGGAGCTGGAAGAGACCCGCTGCCTTCTACTGCAGTACATTGCGCTAACCGGAGCTTTCTCGGCCTTCTCGCAGGATCCGCGTCCCCCTTCCTCCTCCCAACTCGCCTCTTTCGTCCTTCAAGGACACTCTGTACAACATTACCGGCGTTCCTCCTTCGCACATGAAGGTACGTTCCTTGGCCCGACTTACAACCGCCCTTCCTGAGCCGGCGTGTGAACCCCCGAGCTGACTCCCTCACGACTCACAGCTCATCTACTCGGGCGGACTGCTCAAGGATGACCTCGCTCCCCTCTCCTCCTACGACCTCGTCGACAGCGACCCCACCGCCGGCGATTCGGACGCTCCCACCTCCTTCTGGGACAGCTGGTCCTTCCGCTCGACTTCCACCCGCAAGCTCAAGAAGCTCGTCCTCCTCGGCTCCAAGACCACCTCCGCCGTCGTCAACGACCACCTCTCCGCTCGCCGTGATCTCCTCCTCCCCGGCTCCGAGGAAGTCGTCCCTCCCAAACCCGTCGAGGATGAGGCAACCGTCATTTCCAAGATCAATGTCATTTCAACGAGCAAGCTCGACGAACTGCGTCCCATGATCAAGGGAGTGGAGGACTACCTCGCCGACCTGCAAGGCGAGAAGGGAGCGGATGAGCCTGCCCCGGCTCCCAACCCCCGAGCTCTCATCTTTGTGAGCGAGGCCCTCCTCCAGGCGTTGCTCAAGTTGGATTCGATCGACATTCAGAGTGGTTATACCGAGGCTAGGACGGCTAGGAAGCAGGGTGTTAAGGTGCTGCAGGCCGAGTTGGACAAGGTCGATGGATTGAAGGAGGAGTGGAAGAAGGCGAGCAAGAGGGGAGAGACCGAGGGGAAGCTGTAGGCATCGTATTGCTCTGGTAGTTAGGCCTCTCGTTCCCCTTATTTCTAGACTGTGATTGATGAGGCTATCCCTCACTCGATGTCGACGCGGTGAGAGCGGCGAGGAGAGGAGAGCCGAAGCTTGCGAGCGAGCGCCGAGGTCTCCAGAGGCCGTTTTGCTGTTCCTATTGAGCTGGCTTTCGTCCGCTGCTCATCTCAGAGTTTCTGTACAGATTTCTCGGGGTCACTTCTTGCCTGTGACTCGTTACTGGCGCTCAGGAAGAAGAGCGAGCGAAAGACCTCTGGAGAGGGGGTGAGACTGTGTAGTGCATTCGAAGCTTTCACTCAAGAGTTGATTCGAACGTCCATATATCGTTCTACAGCGCTGGGAGAGACCAACGCCGAGATCCCTTGAAGGGGTCAGTCGAGATCCGCAGCAGGCGCCCTCCCTTGGAAACCCTCGAAGCCACTCGTTTGCCTCTTGCTCGCCGTTCAGACCAGTTTGTAAGCCTCGCCACCACGATTGGACGATTCAGCAAGCACGTACGACTGCACCTACATACTCCTACACCAACCTCCTCCTTCCAACGACCCTCTCAGGCCCGCTGGACGACGACTGGCGGGTCGAATTTTTCGAGCGGGCTAGCGAGGGCTGTAGGCCGCTCGAGAGGGTCAGGGAAAGGAAGGGGGAGGTGCTGTCGATTCGATGCACCAGGAGGAGATTATGCTCGTGCTGCATGGGGTGCAGGAGAGGCTCCTGGACTGGTCTCGAAAGGGGGGGGAGATGCTGTCCAAATTGAGCCAGCGGGCTGGCAGACCCATGCAGCAGAGCAGGGGAGGGTGCATCAGGCTATTAAGGTGCAGGGGCAACTTTTGATCTTGGTGTGGAGGGTACAGGGGAGGCCACAACGACTAGACGAATTGACGGCGCAAGGAGACGGCGTGCTGACTCTGTCTCCCACCCTCTTACAGCGAGATGCCTTCCAACAAGTCCTTCCGTACCAAGGTCATCCTCGCCAAGGCGTCGAAGCAGAACCGGTGCGTTTAGCCGCCCTCCAGGCCAGCAAACGGAACCGCTGCCTCTACGAACCCGCCGCTGACCTCCTACATCCTCCTACCCTATTACACCTTACTACAGCCCCATTCCCCAATGGTTCCGTCTCAAGGCTGACACCAAGATCCAGTACAACGGTACTTCAGACGCATCTTCTCTCAACGCGCGAGATGAGCCCGAGCTGACTCCTCTCGCTACCTCTCACTACTCCCACCACTTTTTACAACCTTGCAGCAAAGCGCAGGCACTGGCGGCGCACGAAGGTGAGTTCATCATCCGCCTTGAATTTCGCCCTTGGGACCTTCGCCGAATCGCTCGACGCCGAATCGCCCAAAGGCCGCGATTACAGCCGCTGACCCTCTTCCTTTTCCCTACAACAGCTCAACCTTTAAGCAGCTTACATACGATGCTTCTATCGACCCTCCTTCCACCTTTCTACTACTCTTCAACCCCCCTTCCCCCACCTTTCGGCTTCGCTATCCTCGACTTTCCCCCTTCCCCTCCATTTTGATCGACTCTCTGTGACCCTCCTTCCCCTTTAATCGGCCTTCTTCGACCCACCATCTCAACATTCAACCCTTTCCCTCTCATCGACACTTTGGACCAACCTCCGAAACGCCGAGCGAGCGGGCAAGCCGGGAGACGGTCATTCGTTGGAGGAGGGGCGGGAGCAACGTTGTGGAGTACTCGTAATGCTTGTTGGAAAGATGGGAGGCGGGGTGATGTGTACGGAACGGTGTGGTGTGTGTTTCTGGGGATGTTGAACGAGTTGGAAAGGCCCGGCGGATGGGGAAGGTGGGAGTCTGTTTTATGTGACGTTGTGGATGAGGATTGAGTACGGCTGGAGGGGGCTGAAGCATGCAAAGAGACATGTCTAGGCTTGCAGCTCTCCGTCGTGTGAGAGCAACCGCGAACGGCGTGTCGGTCGACCTCGGCTCTCGACGCTGGACTCGGAGCGCCCGTTGACTTTCTCTGCTCGGGCATCGAGGAGACAACGCTGGATCACAGACTGCACGCGCCTTGGCGGAAACGTTGTGTGGTAACAACAGCTTCGTGAGCAGTGTGGGGAGGTGGGGGGGGGCAAGGCAGCGGAAGCCTGCTTCGCACTTCGGCGCTCGCTCCTCTCTCTTCCTCTCTCCCTACTGCGACTGCCTGCCTGCCTAGCAAGCCTCTCACTTCCTCCAGCTCATACTTTCGTTCTATTTTGCGAGCTGAATCACTGCTCAACGACAGCTCTCTCGACGGCCCTCGCCCCCATCACTGCTCGCCTCACGGCCCTCATTTGCTCTTCTTTCTCGGCCGAGCACGGATGCTGACTGACCTCCACGACCAAGTATCGCTGCTTATGCGATACTGAACCCGAAAGCGCCAACCAGGAGTGTCGGCGCTGCCATTGACGCCGCACAAGGGTGATTTAGGACCTTCGCCGAGCCGCTCGGCTCAGGCCGTAAGAGTACAATACAGAACTGCCGATTCCAGCCTACTCCGAGTTAAACATGGTCTGCAGACTACCCTGACCCTGCTCGCCGGCCTCCTTGAGCTTCTTGGCCCGAGCTCCCTCCATCGTCGGCGCGACCCCTTCCTCGAACGGCTCGGGGTAGTCGAGTCCGACCATCTTGGCCGACTTGCGCGACCGCTCGTCGTTGGTCATGCCGCTGGTAGGGTTATACCGCTCCACGAGTTCCTATTGAGACGATGTAGGGCGTTAGCGAGAGTCTTCTACAGCTCAGCAAAAGAGGGCAAAGCACCTTGTGGATGCGGTGAGCGCGGAGAAAGACGACCATGTCGTCCACCTGGCGAGCGAAAGCAGCTGCTTCTGGTGATTCCGCTGGGATGGCACGGGCAGAGTCAAAGATGAGGCGCAAGTGGGCGGGAATGGTAGGAGACCGCTTTGCGCGAGGGTGAATCGACTGTGAGCAGCGAGGGTCAGCGAGAATCCTGTAGGTGAGCAGTACTAGACTCACGTTGGCTACAAACTGGCGCAGCGTGGAGCGGTACAGTGATGGGAGCGACATGACGATGATGGGCAGGAAGCGAAAGAGCTCGAAGCTCCGCGAGCTGCACCTCTTTCTCTCTTACCAATCTCTTCTCTCGTCATGTTTCGTCTCGCCGTTCGTCGTGTAGCACCAAGTGTACTGCCCAGCAGCAGCCGTCGCTGCCTCTCTTCCACCAGCTTCCTTCGCTCGTCGACTCCTCAATGGGAAGAGCTCATCGGCGGTCGGGAGGGCGTCGAGCGCAAGAAGAAGGCCTACGAGGGAAAGTACGCCGCTGCGATGGAAGCTAAGGCCAAGGCCGAAGGAGTGAGCATTGACGAGCTCAAGCAGCGCCAGTCGGTCCTCGAAGCCAAGCAGAAGGCGGCCGCGGAGGAAGCAAGGGCGCTGAGGCAACCTCCGCCAGTGGACACTGCTGGACCCGTACCCGCTGGTTCGGAGAAGAGTGTAGAGCAGGGTCAAGTCGTCAGGCCGCCCCCTTCCGCCGAAGATGATACAGCAAAGGCTGCTCGCGCCTTCACCAAGCCGAAGGATGCATCCGATTCGCCCGTCAAGGTGAGCTTTCCTCGTTGGCTCTGCGTCTCAATAAAGTCTATTGACAGTCGTCTGAACCTTCTACAGCCCCTCCACTCCATCATGGACCTCTCCAAGGCGGCTCAGCTCGACTCGTCGGCGATCGCTCAGCTCTGGACGACCTACCACCAAGCCAAGGGCTTCCTCTCGGCTGCCATCCCCACCGCCACCTACGAGAAGATGGTTCAGAGTGGCAAGAAGTACCCCATCTTTGTCCTTCCTCTCGCTAGGGACGTCGTTGGCGCCCTCCCCGATGGAACCGAGACGCCGAGCGCCGTCGAGATGTACCTTTTGGTGCGTGCAGTCTTTCTCGATTGAGGGTTTGACTCTTGATTTGCGGGTGACGAACCGCTCTCTAAACAACCAACAGGAATGGGCCCTTCTCCCCCCTCCCTCGACCGTCTCCGAGCCCGTCCCCTACCCCTCGACCGTCCTCTTCACCCCTCTCGCCGAATACAAGGCCCGCCAAACCTACTCTCAACCCTATCTAATCCTTTCCCACTACACCGACCTCGCCGCCTCGCACAATGTCGTTCTCATGCGCGGCGAGATCTCGGACAACGTCGCTTTGGATCAGGTTCATGCTCAGGTCCTCGCTGTGAGGATGCAGATGTTCTACCATGATACGGGGTTGGGTGGGGAGAAGGAGGAGGAGAGGAGGGCCCTGTTGAAGCAGTTCCATGAGAAGCCCGAGGAGTTTGATGTCGAGCGGTTGATCAAGAGCGGTGAGATTAGTGAGCTGTAGATGGTCGACATAGAATAGAAATGATACGAAGCCCTTAAAGGGCAAATGTGCATACTCTCGAGTCTTGGAGAGTGGGTTGAGGGACTTTGCGAACGCTTAGAGACGAAACCTCTATGTTACGACACGCGTCTAAGCCACTACAGCACTAGCCCAAGCCTTCGTCTTCCCCCAAGCGGTCTTCTTGCCGTACTCCTCCTCTTCCACCTCCTGATCAATGATCCCCTGCTCATCCCTCTCGCGCTCGACCTGCCGCCGGTCGCTGTCCAAGTCCATCTCCTCGAGACGGACGAAGCGGGTCTTGTGGTAGAACTTCCAGCCAACGAAGAGAATGAGAAAGACGGGGATGATGATGTAGGCCACCTGTTTGCCAGGAGGGATCAGCTATCGCCGGGAGAGGATGGAAGAGCAGGGGACTCACGACAAAGTCGACCGCCGAGAAGGGGGCGAGGGTCGTGAAGCCTTGGAAGAAGATGAGGAAGATGTTGGCCTGTAGATGATGGTCAGTTTGAGTTCTGGAAGAGGAGGAAGGAGCAACGTACACCGAGAGCAAAGTAGGCGCCGTAGGGGTAGAGGAAGGCCTTGAAGTCCAGCTCGTCCAGCGAGCGACCCTGCTTCTTGAACGCTCGCCGGAAGCGGATGTGAGAAATGCAGATACCTGTCATGGATTGAACCTCATCAGCTCAGCGCTGGAGAAGCAGCTCAGGTGACTCACTGCCCCAAACGATGAAGGTCGACACCCCCGAGAGGTTCATCAAGTATCCAAAGACCTTGCCCGAGCCGCTTCCCTTGGCGTACTTGAGTAATGCGAGAAGTCCGAAAATGTTGGAAAAGATGAGAGCGGGCCAAGGGACGCCTCGCTTGTTGGTGTGGCCCATCCAGCGAGGAGCTCGGCCTTCTCGAGCGAGACCGACAAGGATCCGACTCGTCAAATACAGCGAGGAGTTGCCGGCCGAGAGGACGGTGACGATGATGACCGCCTGTAGGTTCGTACATGTCAGCATGACGTCCGCGAAGGAGGGTAAACCGCTCACGTTCATCACGTCGGCGCCGACCTTGATTCCAGCGGCTTGCAGAGCGATGGTGAAGGGCGACAGCGAGGCTTTGTTGGCGGCGTTCAGGAGTTGATCGTTGTTGTAGGGGATGAGAAGGCCAATCTTTAGGTGAACAGGTCAGCAAGGGTAGCGCCGAGGCGAGGGAGAAGCCAACGCACGAAGAAGACACTGCCCCAATAGAAGAAGACCACTCGCGCGAATATGGAGCGGATAGCGCGTGGTACATCTTTCGCAGGAGTGCGTGACTCTCCTGCTACCACCCCTACGCTCTCGCAGCCAGCGTATAAGGTAGCAGCGACCACGAAAACCGAAGCGACGCCTTTCAGCCCGTCCGTAAAGGCTCCTGGCTCAGACCAGTAGCGTGCACCGATGTAGCCTTGGGATCTGTTGTGAAGGGGGGTCAGCAAGGTGTTGGGAAGCGTCTAGAGTGAGTTCGGCGCTCGAAGGACCGAGCTCGGCGTTTGACGGTGGACTCACCCAATCCCTCCCGTGTCAATGATGATGGCGACGATAAAGAAGATGAAGATAGCAATGACTTTGATGAGAGTGAGCCTGTTGTGTTGTCAAGAGTCAGCTGCTTCACGTAGCGGCTCTCGCCGAATGGGAGCTCCGAGTCCGAACGTGCGCCTGAGGCCTTCCTGTAGTGAAGTGCCACCCACCAAAATTCCGCTTCTCCATAGGCTCGCACGCCGAGGAAGCTGAAGCCTAGTACCACGAAGAAGAAGATGGCGATGTAGCCGCCTTCGGGGAGCGCCTGAGCTTGGGGCCAGTACCAGATGAGCAGGCTGTGGGGGACGGTTAGCAGCAGGTCGTTCCACGGCTTCTAAAGAAACTCACCTAACGTTGTTGTACTCGTTGGCGAGCACAGTGATCCAGAGCCACCAGTAGTTCCATCCTGCGAGCGAGATCGTCAGCGGAAGGTTCGGCTTCGGCGGAGCTCTTCAGCAGACGAGATGAGAGCTCACCGAGTGCGAAGCTGACGGCGGGATCAATATATCGTCCAGCATACGTGGTGAAGGATCCAGAAACGGGAGCGTAGGTAGTGAGCTCGCCGAGGCTCTGCGAGAAAGGACAGGTCAGCCGAGATCCCCTTTCGAAGCGCCAGGGAGGGGGAAAAGAGGCTCGTGCTCCTATGGTGGGGGAAAATAAAGCTCTCACGCACCTGCATGGTGAAGAAGACGATGAAAGCGACGACGATGAAAGCGATGAGAGCTCCTCCTGGGCCAGCGGTTGCGAGAGCGTTACCAGAGCCGACAAGCAGACCTACGAGGTGCAGAGGGTCAGTAGTGGAGCTCGGGAATAAAGCATACGAATGCTATAGCTCACCTGGTCCGATGATACCTCCGACTTGAAGCCGGAAGAGCGAAGAGAAACGAGAGAACGGGGTGAGCTCGCAATCAGGCGCCGGCGAAAGTGGCGAGTTCGAGCAAAGCAAGGTCATAACCCTACACACTCACTAGCAATCATAATGAGATGGCGGGATGCCAGTCGGCGCTCCAGCGGTTTAAACTCGCCCGTTTCAGACACCTCCCCCGACAACTCCTCCTCCCGCTCGAGGTCGTCCTTGTTGAGCTCCGAGCTGAGTCTGCGAGTTGACGAGGCCATTGGACGACTAGGTAGCAGCTTGTAGTAGGAAGCAGACGAAGAAGATGTCGATGCCATCTCTTCACACGCTAGTGGAGGAAAGGCGCAATGTCACAGAGCGATCGCGAAGGGGTCGTCGACGTCGACGAGACGGGGCCACGCGAAGGGGCAAGAGTGCCGAAAAGTGGCCAGCTTTTGTACCGAAATGCCTTGCTAAGGTGTTAATGGAGAACGAGAGCTTGGTACGAGGGAAGAGGGGGTTCTCGACCCACCGACTCCAAGTTCTTCGGATCGCTGAGGCCCCGCTCTCTTCCTCTTCCTCCTTTTCGTCTTCTCCTCGACTTCATCAGCACCAACACTACATCGTTCAGCACTCGCACCTAGAGCACTACAGCAGGGAGCTCTACAGGCTTTCTCGCGCGCGCTACAAGCGCTTCGCAGCGCGCCACTCGGTCCCGTCGTTTCGGATCCCAACTTCACCTCCAAAAGGCGACAACGGCCATGACAGCTCTAGCACTCGCCTCTCACGATGGCAGCGCCGTACAACTCGCTCAACAAGAGGTACAAGATTCGCGGCTAGGCGTTCTCGCCGGAGCAGAGCTGAGCGACAGTCGAGCACGGCGACGTACGATTAGCGGCGACGAGCAGCCTAACTTCGACGCTGTACCATTGGTACCCCCTCCGCCATCAGAAGCCTGGAGAGCTCCCAGTCGGAGCTCGAGCGTTGAGCCAGAAGCCGTCACAGCCGCTCAGGCTTCGCCAGGACGGAGATCACCAGCATCAGCCAGTCCGAGAGCTGTAGATACCATGCAACTTCCCCCTCGTACCAGCTCGAGCGCCTCCAACCACAGCCAACACCTCACGCCCCTCCCGCGCTCCTCGTCGTCCAACTCGCTGTCGCTGCCGCCGTCGAACGGCCGCTCTTCCCCTGCCTCGGCTACGCAAAAGCTTCCAAGGTCCTCGAGTGGAGGACTCGCAGCACGCTCCATCCCTGGCATCACCTCGTCCGACGACCAACGAGGCTCGACCGCCTCCGCGTCCTCAGCGTCTGGGGTCACCTCCAATTCTTCGTTCCAGGATCACAACTATACCGCCGCGCCAGTCCCGCTCGCTCCACCACCGTCATCTGTATCCCCCCAACAGCCCTTCTCCGCCGACCCGTCGTTGGACCTCACCGCCGGGCTCATTCAGAAGCTCTACGCACGGTTGGAGGAGCAAGGAGTGCCGGGCGACGGCTGGGAGGAGGGCAGAGAGCGCAGTAGGGACGGCATCATCCACAGGGAAGAGGTGGAAGGTGGAGCTACCGTTCGAGCACCCAAGGGTGCTGTAGTATCGGAGACAGCTCAGCTCAAGGAGGACTCGGTGCTCAAGAGGGTCGATCGGTGAGCTCGTTCGAGCCTCTTTCGCTCTTCAGAGCCATCGCTAACCCCTCGCTCGCTTTACAGATACGGCTTCTTCTCGCAGTCTCACCCCGCCGCCCTCGCCTGCCAGCACAACCGCCTTGCGACCCTCTCCACCGCCCCCTACCTCACCCTCCCCGGCTCCAAACGCTCGTCCAAGTCGTCCGCCCCTCCTCAGCCCACTCCACCGCCCGTCGACCCCAAACGCATGTCTACGGCCTCCCTCATGCCTACCCTCTCCCCCGCCGACATCGCCCTCGAAACGAAACGGATCGACAAATGGGCCGACATGCTCACGGTCGCTAGGCGGGACGGCGGAGGCAATGCTAAAGATTGGAGTGTGGGAGAAGGATGGTGGGATGGTAGGAAGAGCGGTGGTGGCGGAAAATATCGCAAGTTGCAGAGGAGGGTGTTCAAGGGAGTGCCAGATCGGTGGAGGAGAGCCGTTTGGGGCCTTGAGATGGAGCGGGTCGCGAGGGAGGGAGGTGGCGGTGGACGGATACCGAGCTTAGAAGAGTTGGAGTCGGAGTATACAGTGAGTCGTTACCGCTTTGTGAGGTTCATTTCGGCGCGCGCTGACCCTTCGTCCTCGCTCACAGCGCCTTCTCGAGCAACCTTCTTCGCAGGACGTCCAAATCGACCTCGACGTTCCACGAACAATATCCGGCCACGTCCTCTTCCATACACGTTACGGACAAGGCCAGCGAGCGCTCTTCCACGTCCTCCACGCCTTCGGACTGCACTGCGACGACATTGGAGGTTATTGCCAGGGTATGGGACCAATCGCGGCGACGCTTCTGTGCTACTTTGAGCCCGAGGTGAGTCGATCTGCTTCATTCCGAGTCGGCGAGCCCCCACTGATCTCTCCCCTTCCCATCGTGCAGCGAGCCTACGCCGGCCTCGTCCGCCTCTTCGACCAGTACCAGCTTCGCCACATCTTCGAACCCGGCTTCCCGGGTCTCGTCGAGTCGTTCTACGTTCAAGAGCGCCTCGTTGAGCTCCTCATGCCCGACGTTCACAAGGCCTTCGCGAGTCGTTCTCTCCTTTGGTGTTCTCGATTGCCCCTGACCCTCCTTTCGCTTCGCAGACCGAACAGTACATCTCGACGTCGGCGTACGCTACCAAGTGGTACATCACCCTCTTCGCCAACTCGGTCCCCTTCGCTACTCAGCTTCGATTTTGGGATGGTCTCCTCCTCGAAGGGCTCGACTTCCTCGTCATCACCGCCGTCGCCATCATCTGGTGCTTCCAAAGTGAGCCCCGTTTCTGTTCCCTCGTGAGACCTCGTCGCTGACTCGGCTCTCTCCCCGCAGAGCAATTCACCGCCCCCGACGCCTCCTTCGAGTCGATCCTCTCGGTCCTTTCCTCCTACTTCTTCGTCGAGTCGGACGACGCTCTCCTTCGCTGGATCCGCAAGACACTTCGGATGAAGGACCTCCGTAACAAGATTACGGGATGGCGCAAGGAGTGGAAGGGGTTCGTCGCCGATGGGAGCGCCTCGCGCAAGGTTACTTAGATTGGGGTTGGGGGGCTTTAATGGACAGTCGTTTACTCTTCATACTGCATGGTTCTGCATTGCATACACTGTACGAGACTCTTGGCCTCGAACGAGCAAAGAGGCGAGCCGGCTGAGCTCACTTAACGACGAGTAGACGGCTTTCAGAAGCAAATGGCCAGGCCGCTCTGATAAGATGTACAGTGCGTAGGTGACAGTGATGGCAATGAGGCAATGATGCGAAGTAAGCCTGGTCGAGAAGGAGCATCAGCAAGCTGCTCGGTCGAGAAAACGGCGCTCGGCGACCGACTTGAGGTCCGTAGCCATTCCAGCGACCTTGGCACTGTACAGAGGGTGGTCAACATGGGTCGAGGTACATCTAAGCATCGTTCGCATTCAAACTTACTTTCCACTGCAGAGGTCGAAGGGCGAAGGGCGGCTCGTGAGCAGCTGCTCGGCTGGCTTCGCAGGGCGCGCTCTCGTCAAGCATGGCTCAAGAACTGACGCATGCGCTCGTCAATGATTAGTGATGCGAATAGTCCATGCTACCCAAATTAAGCGGGGTGTTCATCTTTCCCCTTTTTGTGATCCCTCGTCCCCGGTCGTCCCTCGTCAGCTCTCCCCTCCCTAGTAGTCGTATCTGACAGCAAGACGCAGCGTCAGCGAGCCCAAACGATGTTAGATGCGAGTGATAACGCACTTGAAAGAAGGGTGACGATCGCCTTCGACATGCCAAGCAGCAGCAGACGCCTCGAGCTTGCGCTGCTGCTTTCGCTTGTTGGCGCCAACGAGGTAGATGAGGTTGAGGCCAGCGAAGAGACCAGTCACGATGGAGAAAGAGAGGTTGATGATCGTTCCTGTGAGTACGAAACGAGGGTCAGCGACTGGAAACGAGCGACAAACGGCAAACGAACCTCGGCGGTACTCAGGACCCTCCGACGCCGGGAAGAGCCAAGTTGAAGCGATACCTCCCGAGTTGGTCATAATGAATCCAATTGCGATCGCCGTAGCGCGGCGGTAGTGCTGTAAAGCGAGACTCGGTCAGCTCTAGCACGCTCGGAAAGGCCCGTCTGAGCGCTCTTGGGGGATCCTCTGCCTTGGAGAAGGCAAAGAAGCTCGAGATAAATGAGAGGAAGATGTGTTCTTACAGGAGCAACGTTGGAGGGCAGCCAGGTCGTGAGTCTGTGAGACGGCAACGGGTTAGCTCGGCGATGGCGGCAGCAGCTGGCGAGCACGGGTCAAAAGCTCACGCTGGTGCAGTACCGTAGACGCCGACGATGCTGAAGAAGAGCGATCCGTACTTTGTCCACTTGTTATTGGTGGTGAGGAACACTTCAAGAGCGCGCGCAGGTCAGTTCATCGCCGTCTAAAGGTCGTATCGCCTTCGCCGAAGTTTCGGCAGTGCTGTGAGCTCGGCTTCAATCGAGATTGAACACTCACTACAGTAGCCGATGAGGGCGAGAACGCTCATGACGATGACTCCAGTTCCTCGCATGCGGAAGCGGTCGCTGAGGTAGGCGTTGATCATGGTGACTGCGAGAGGCGAGCGAAAGGTCAGTCGCTCCTTCGGCGCTGAGAGGCAGAAAATACGCACCAATGAAGGCGCAGACGAAGGGAGGTACGGTGAGCAGGTTGGTCTTGACCACCGAGTACTTGAACGTCTGAACAATCGTCGGCGTGAAGTAGGCGAAGGAGTAGAGCGTGACGCCGTTGCCGAACAGAGCGACGGCGAGAAGAAGGACGTGAGGCGATTTGAAAGCCTGCAGACACTCGTTCCAGCTGAACTTGTCAGCCTCTGGCCCAGCTCCGGCGGGGGCATCGAGAGCGAGACGGCGAATGACGTGAGCCTTCTGCTCGGCGGTGAGGAAGCGCGAGGCCTGAGGCGTTGCTGGAAGAAGCCAGAAGAGGCTGATGGCGAAGAGGAAGGTGAAGAGACCCTCGAGCTGCGTAGCGTGAAGATTAGTGATTCAGAGAAGAAGAGAGAGTGAAAGGGAGGGAAGGAGGATTAGCTACTCTCCCGCTGGCGGAGAGAGAAGCGAAGGGCGAGGAGGAAGACCGACGATGAAGATCCAGCACCATCCTTGCTTTCCTCCTACACCATCCATCTTGACAATAGCGGCCGCGAGAAGGCCACTGAAGGCTCCCTGTGAAGTTCGGCGAAGCCTTCGATCAGCTTACGAGCTCTTCAAAAGGCTCAGAGGGACTCCGCGCTGCATCAAGTGGCGATGCAGCGTACGCGTGCGTCCTCCGAGTATCATGAACTTACAGAGAGCGAGGCGGCGGAGAAGAACAACGAGATGCGAGTTTGCAGCTCATGACGGCGGTCTGCGAGTGAAGAGAGGGTCAGCGTGTGCGGTTGAACAAATGTCAAGAGTCCAAAAGCCTACAGAAGCCGCTCAGGTAAAGTACTGAAGCGCAGGCAGATGTGGTCAGCGACCGCGAGGGGTGGGAAGGAGGGAGAGCGAAGCTCACCGAGTCCAGGGAACTGCAAGAGGGAGAGTTTAAGCGGGGGTTGAGGCAGTTAGGTAATGGGTCTGCTTCGCGCATCGACGAAGCGGAAGGCAGGTAGGAGGACTTACCACTCCTCCCTCGAGCATGCCGAGGAAAAACCGAGCGGCGAGGAGACCAGAGTAGGAGGTGACGAGACCGGTAAGGCCTGCAAAGCGAAGTCAGCGCTAAAAATCCATGAAGGAAAGCTTTGGGACCTACAGCAAGTGATACCCCAGAGGCAGACCATGCTCGGGATCATGATGTGAGGTCCGACGGCTTTCAGGAGCAAATTGGACGGGAGCTCGCTGATGATGTACGGGACGTAGGTGACAGTGATGGCGATGAGGTATTGATGCGAAGTAAGCCTGGTCGAGAAGGAGCATCAGCGAGCCGCTCGGTCGAGAAAACGGCGCTCGGCGACCGACTTGAGGTCCGTAGCCATTCCAGCGACCTTGGCACTGTACAGAGGGTGGTCAACATGGGTCGAGGTACATCTAAGAATCGTTCGGATTCAAACTTACTTTCCACTGCAGAGGTTGAAGGGCGAAGGGTCGCGTTAGCATCTTCCTCGCGTCGGCGCTCCCCTTTCGGCCGCTCGTCTCCAGCAGGCAGAGGGAGGCTTCCGGTGACCTCGGAGCAGAAATAAAAGGCAGATATCTGTCTGATAGCTGCACCTCGACGATAGAACGGCAAGCCGACCTACATGTTCGAGCGACTGTGGAGGCCCCGGGTCAGCTTCTTTCTGCAACAACAGCGACTCTGCACGCGTGCGAAGCGCGGCAAAATCCACCAGAGCAAGTGTACGTACTCTAAGAAGGACAAAAAGTACACGATCGAAGCCAGAGTGACCACCGAGACGTCCAAGCGGCGCACAGTTGCCTTGTCTAAGGCCCAGTCGGCGGCCGTAAAGTCGCTGCTGTCCTCTTGGGCGGCCTGGTGAGGTGCAGACTCCTCCGAGGCTACAGTTGAAGGCCTCTCAGTCTTTTCGAGGTCAACTACCATACTGATGTCGAGCAAGTCGTTGGAGAGAAGGGAAAGCAAGCCTTTGCTCCTTGCCCTTTCGCTTTCGCCGTCTCGCTGCCGGCTCCCTTTCCTCCGCCCGTTTGACTCGAATCGCTTTCACCCAGCAAGCATGGCGGAATCAAGGGCTACATCTCGGCTCAGTGCTATCCTTTCGCATCTCCCTTTCGTTTCTGCAGCGCCATCGGCCATCGTGAGTCCGCTTCATCCGCGACGCGCTTCCGGGCATGTCGGCTGACTGTTTCCACCGACCTGCAGGAAGTAGCAGTAGCAGAGCTACAGGCTGCATTCCCCGCTGAACAACTCTCGCTCGACGTCAAGACCCTCAAGCGCTTCGGCCAGTCGTGGGGAAGCTTCTCTCCGCCGGCGCCAGCAGCGATCGTGGTGCACGCCGAGAGCACGGCAGATGTAGTCAAGGTAGTCAACATTGCCGTCAAGCATCGCATCACTCTCATCCCCGTCGCCGGCAAGACTTCGCTCGAGGGCCAGTTCCTCCCACCGTCCTGCTGCAATCCGCCCTCGGCCGACACACGCCTTCCCTCCGGCAAGCTCAACGAGGAGGAGCAGACTGTCGCTACTCGGCCAACGATCCAACTTTCACTCGCTCGCATGGATAAGATCATCGCTGTGCACGCGCAGGACGGTCAAGCGGTCGTCCAGCCCGGCGTCGGCTGGCAGTCACTGAACGAGGAGCTCGCCGAGCTGGGACACAAGCTCTTCTTTCCCATCGATCCAGCACCAGGCGCTCAGGTAAGCTCGCTTGCTCTCTTTTCTCTGACACCCTTGATGCCGAAGCTGAGCCCTCTCCTTTCGCAGTTCGGAGGTGAGCTGGCTTCGACTTTCGGACGGTCGAGCTGGGGAGGCTGACTTGTTCCTTCACAGGTATGGTCGGCGTCGGAGGATCTGGGACGAACGCTGTGGGCTATGGTACGATGCGAGCCGAGTGGATCCAGGGTATGGAGGTGAGGCTCAGCCGACGACGAGGGCTCGGCGCTCTTTGTGCTGTCGAAGCTCAGACTGACCCGTCCTTTCATCCAGGTCGTCCTCATGAACGGAGAGGTCATCAACACTCGAGGAAAAGGTCGCTCGCGTGCGTCCATCGCTCGCTTCCTCGGCGCAGCGCGCTCGGCGGAGACTGACTTCCTCGTACTCTCCCGCCACCGCTAACAGGCAAAAGCTCGACTGGATGGGACACGGGACGACTCTTCCTCGGATCAGAAGGCACCCTCGGCATCATCACCTCTCTCACCGTCCGCCTCGCTCCCCTCATCCCCCTCAAAGCGGCCCTCACCTCCTTCCCCTCAGTCGCCTCCGCCGTCTCTGCCGTCGTCGAGATTATCGGCGCAGGTCTCTCACCTACTTCTCTCGAGCTGCTGGACGGTACGAGTATTCGAGGGATGAACCTCGCCGAGCTGCTGCCGTACAAGCTCGAGGAGGAGCCGACCGTGATGATGCGCTTCTCATCGCCGTTGGAGGAGGTCGTCAACGTCGCGCTGGACAAGGTCAAGGAGATTGTGGCCAAGAACGGTGGACGACCACTAAGGGTAGCCAGGGATGACAAGGAGAGCACCAAAATCTGGGGAGCGAGGAAGGTAGGTCTCGAGTTCCGACTCGATCGCTGTCCCGTCGCTGATCCCCTCTCCCGTCCACAGGCTCAGTACTGGAGTCAACAGCTTCTCATCGGCGAGGGATGTCGCACCCTCCTCACCGACATCTGCGTGCCCATCTCGCGGCTAGCAGAATTCGTTGAGCGCTCCGAGCTCGACGTCGCTCAGTCGGGTCTGCTCGCTCCCATCGTCGCTCATATCGGCGATGGAAACGTACATCGAGCGATTTTGTACAAGCTCAAGGAGGGTGAGGTGGAAGCGCCGCCTGAGGTGGCAAAGCTGGCGTCGAAGTTGAGCAAGCTGGCGATTGAGCTCGAGGGGACTTGTGCTGGTGAATCGGCGCTTTCTCGCACTTGATATGAATCTCGCTGACCTCTTCTTCGCGTACAGGCGAGCACGGAATCGGCACAACAAAGCGCAAGTACCTTCGCGAGGAGCTCGGCGCTGGCACTCTCAATCTCATGCGTCGGATCAAGGCCGAGCTCGATCCCTTGGGATTGCTCAACCCGGGCAAGGTCATTTATGAGACGCTGGAGGAGGAGGAGGAGTCAAAAACGTAGCTGCTGATCTATGAGTAACGAGCTCGCCCTCTCGCACCTCGGCGCACTCGTCTCGGCGCTCGCTTCTGAGTTTCTGTAAGGACCGAGCGAGCAGAGAAACTTCATTGCGCCTTCCTAAGTGTCTCTCTCTTGAGGTTTCTCTTCTCTGCAGCTTACTAAGCCTTGAATAGCACAAAGTCCTCGAGTAAGAAGCTCGACTAATCTCGAGATTCGAGCTCGACGCTAAAGCTCAAGTCAGCCTCGAGCTCGCCCCTTGCTCTCACGCCACAACGACCCTTCAGCAGGAGGACTCGTTTCAGGTTTCACTAGCACCTCGTTCACACCTACAGCACCGCGCTACAGCTCATGTGGAACCGCAACGCTCGTCAAACGGGCTCCAACGAGGCTCCCCTCGCCGCACCTCGTCGCTGGGGAGGAGGCGCTGGCGGAGACGGCGCTCCCCCTCCTCCTCCCCCTCCTCCTCATGGTGGAGGATATGGGCGCGATGACCGTGGACCTCCTGGAGGAGGCTATGGCCGGGACGACCGTGGAGGAGGAGGAGGATACGGCGGCGACAGCAGGGGAAGTTACGAGGACCGCAGAGGGCCTTACGACTCGCGCGGACCTCCCGGTGGTGGGTATGATTCGCGAGACTCGCGCGACTCTCGTGGACCTCCTCCCGGCGACCGTTACGGCGGCAGCGGAGGAGGATCGCGCTTCGACGACCGTGGACGACCCCCTCCCCCTCCTCCTCCCATGCCTCAAGGCTCAGCCTGGGGTGCACCCGATCCTTACAGCAGCAACGCCCCGCCTCCTCCAGCTCCCAGCGCCCTCGATGCCCTCAACAGCGGCGGCGAGCGCAAGAGGAAGAGTCGATGGGGAAACGACAAGGTCGAAGGCGGCGCTATGCCTACTGCCATCACCGGTGGAGTAGAGGGAAAGGATCTCGAGAACTATGCAGGTGAGTAACTCTGCTCTCTCGTCGCGCGTCGACTGCCGAAAACGACGCCAGCAGCTGACCCTCCCTTTCTCGCGTCCGCTCTCCAACACCACAGCTCAGCTTCGTCTTGACGAGATTGCTCGCGCTCTCCGTTCCGGTCTCGTCGTTCCTCCCGATGGTTCTCGCTCACCTTCGCCTCCTCCGACTTACGATTCGCACGGTCGCCGTACCAACACGCGCGAGGTTCGCTACCGCAAGAAGCTCGAGGACGAGCGGATGCGCCTCGTCGAGCGCCAGATCAAGTCGGACCCTTCGTTCAAGCCTCCTCCCGAGTACCTCATGGCCAAGCGCCAGAACAGCGGCCGCCCTACGGACAAGGTCTACATCCCCGTCAAGGAGTTCCCCGAGATCAACTTCTTCGGACTGCTCGTCGGCCCTCGTGGTAACTCGCTCAAGACGATGGAGAGGGATAGTGGAGCCAAGATTTCGATTCGTGGAAAGGGCAGTGTCAAGGAAGGCAAAGGCCGACCTGGAGGACCCGCCGAGGACGAGAACGACGAGCTGCATTGCTTGATCACCGCCGATACCGAGGAGAAGGTTCAACGTTGCGTCAAGCTCATCAACACCGTCATCGAGACCGTGAGTTTGATCCGTCTACTCTCGCTCTCCCTCCCACTGACCTCGTTTCGCTCTCTTCGCAGGCCGCCTCCGTCCCCGAGGGTCAGAACGACCACAAGCGCAGCCAGCTTCGTGAGCTCGCCTCGCTCAACGGTACCCTTCGTGACGACGAGAACCAGATCTGCCAGTACGTCGTCCTTCGTCTCCCCCTCGCGAGCGCCTGCTAACCCCTTCTTTCCCTCGCAGGAACTGCGGAGGCATCGGACATCGCAAGTATGACTGCCCCGAGCAGAAGAACTGGACTGCCGGTATCATCTGTCGCGTTTGTGGTGGTGGTAAGTCTCTGACCGCTCTTCTAACCCGTTTCGTTTGCCGAGCCGAGATCTGACCTTGCCGCGCGCGCGTTCGTCCTCCAAAAGCTGGTCACATGGCGAGGTGCGTTTATCGAACTGCTCTCTTTCTTTCATTGCTCTTACTGACGCCTTCTCGCTACACAGGGATTGCACGCAGCGTCGTCCTGGCTTCGGCGGCCCTCCTGGACCTCCCGGTTTCGCTCCTCCCGGCGCAGGTCCTGACCAAGCTCGCGCTCAGCAATTCGACTCCGAGTACGCTTCGCTCATGGCCGAGCTTGGTGAGACGTCGGCCGCACCTCCCGCTGCCGTTGCTGCTGGAGGAGGAACCCCTGACGCTAACGGACAGCCCGCCGCGCCTGGTGCTCCTTGGAACGCTGGACCTCATGGTGGACACCCCGTCGACGCTAACGGCGAGAAGATCCCTCCCTGGAGGATTCCTTCCAACTGGTGAGTCGCCATTCTCGAGATCGCCGAAGCAAGAGCCTCGCTAATCGTTCTCCCTCCTTTCGTAGGCACCCACCTCAACCTCCCCCAGGAAACTTCAACCGCGGTCCCCCTCCCCAGCAGCAGCACTACGGCGGTCAGCAGCAGGGCTACTCCTCGTTCCCTCAGGCCAACATGGGCGGCGGTCAGTGTGAGTCGCTCTTCTCGCCTCGCTCCCTATCGCTTCGATGCTGACTCGGCTCTCTTCTTACAGACGGCGGCTACCCTCCTCAGCAAGGCGGTGGCTACGGTGGTCCTCAGCAGGGAGGCTACCCTGGTCAAGGCTACGGTCGCTAAGCGAGGAGCGGCTAACCCCACTCACTCCTCGGTTCGGGACTCCTTGTCGTCGTCGTCACTCACCATCCTAACGTCGCTCATCGGCTTCCCCCCTCACCTCTTTGACTACTTACCCCTAACCTTCCTCTGACCCTCACTCTCCAAAACGACTCACACTCGACGGGCTTTCCTAAATCTTTGTGTAAATGGCTAACAACGAGCTGAAATATGCTTTTATCGCTACGTTGTTTGTGGTCGGCGAGGGGCGAGCGAGAGTTGAGAGTTGAGAGCGAGACGAGGAAGGCTGGCGAATCCCGAGCCAAGCTTGCGCCGAGGCAGCTTGTTGAAATTCCACAGCTCAAGTCTCGTACAGGATTGCATGATACGCGATACATATACTGAGCTACATACGGATTCACGATTCAATGTCCTTCATGCTCCCACACCCATCCCTTTCGGCCTAGCGCCCGTTCCAACCCTCCTTCCCCCCTCCTTCTTCGCCTCCATCATCTCTGCATCGCCCTTCTTCGCTCCCGCACCAGCAGGGGAAAGCTTCTTCTTTTGTCCTACTACAAATTTGCCGCCCGTTCCGATCTTTTTCGGCCCAGCAGGAGCGAGCTCGGTGGGTTTCGAATCGTCGGCGTCGGCCTTGGCGATGGGGGCGAGAGGTAAGGAAGGGTCTTTGGCGTCAAGAGGGTGGGTTACGGCGATGAGGGGTTGACCAGGTGCCGAGTCGACGAGCACGGTGTCGTCGGTGTCGTCGGTGTTGAAGGAAGAGTCGGGGGACGGGTTCGAGTGATGGCTGGCGGCGCCGAGGGGATTGAGGGGAGGCTTGTAGGGCTCGTTGGAAGGTCGTCCTGCTCGGTAGTTGACCGCTGGATCGTTGGGGTTGAAGACGGGGTCGAGCACTCGGTGACCTTCATCTCGGAGGATCCTCTCCCAGGTCGAATCGGCGAGTTGGCCTCCGTAGACGTTTCCGCCGCCGGCTTCTCGAGAGGTGCCCTTCTTGCTGGTGATTCCGGGCGAGATGTCGAAGAAGAGGTCCTTCGATTGGATGATGAGGGGCGGTTGAAGGCTGAAGGAGTTGAGCGACTCGCGGGCGACGAGCGCGGCGAGAGCGACGTCGATGGGAGCTTGGTAGGCGAGCCATGGGTCGGAGAGGGCGGCGTGGAGAGAACTAGCTCCGAGGCGAGAGACGGCGTAGGCGTGAAGGCAGCGAGGTTGAGTGGCTTGGTGAAGCGAGGGATGGAGGTAGGCGGGCTTGTGAAGCTCATGGCTCCAGCAATGCCCGAGGTACACCGAGTCCCAGTCCTGGAGGAAGTAGAGGTCAATTAGGATCTCCCTCGACTCGGGAGAGAGCAAAGGAGGAAGAGCTCACCTCTGGCAGCCGTCGCTTCGCTGTCGCCCAAAGTCGGGCCAAATCCCACTCAAAATCAACATCATCCTCCAGAATGAGAGCGTCTTGGTCTCCGTTGCGCTTCATGAGTTGAAGAGTGCGAATGTGTGAGTTCCAGGTCGCCAGAGTTGCTGCGTTGAGCTGCTCGTCCTTTTTCGCCCGTAAGTCGTACAGGCTTTTGGCGATGAAGCTGTCGAGGTTGAGGCGAACGGCGCCCTCGCTTTCAAAGTACGAGGGATTGCGATCTTCTTCCTCCTCCATGTAGGTGACCCAGTCGCGGCCGTCGAGTCGTTCCTCCTTCAATCCGTCGGCGCGAAGCTCTTCTCGGCCGAGCAGCCAAGGGCTTCCAACTCCTCCGCCACCGATCTCCCCAGCTGCCATCTTCCTCGACTTGACCATCACCTTAACCTTCTTCTCCCTCACTTCCATCACTCGTTCGGCGATCCAGCGAAGGATGGGGGTGGTTGGGGGAGTAGCATCGACGAAGGTGAGCTCAACGCCGAGCGCCTTCGCCAGCTTCTCCATGCGCCTCCTCCGGTCGTGAGCGGTAACGAGGGAGATGCAGTAGATGTGCGAGAATCCGAGAGTCGCCGAGTGGGAGTACCCTGGCGGGCTGGTGGTGAGTTCAAGATGCTGGCGATAGGCTAGCAATCCGTTGAGGCCTTCGTCGGAACTCCAGTCGAAATCGTCCTCCATCGGCGGTGTGCTATCCACACCGGTAGCGCTGCTCCATCCCCGATCGCTCTCCCCGGACGAGGCAGCCTGCTGCTTCCCAAGCCGCGCCCATGTCGGGACTTCGAGGGAGGAGGGGCTGCTGCTGCCGGGGAGGAAGTAGGCGAGGGAGAGGATGAGAAGTAGGAGGAGAGGTAGGATCCCTCTGCGACTGAAGAGCGATTGGAGAAGCCCCATCTGGCTGGCGAGGCGGACAGGCGCTCAGGTGAGGGGGAGGGCGGAGAAGGAGGAGGCGAGCGTTCGGTCCAGAGGCCGGGGAGCTTCAACAGCGAACGGGGTTGACGGTGAAGGCAAGGAGAAGAAAGAGAGAGAGAGAGTAGGCTCAAGATCCCGCCTCGAGAGCCGCTCACAGCGAGCGAGTGCGTCTGGCAAAAGACGAAGGGCGGCCGATGTGCTCCAACTTCGCCCAATCGGGGCGGGTGGGGCCGAAGCAATCGGTATGATCGCCTCTCCTGGTGTTGGGAGTCTCACCATGGACGGCAACGAGAGCACTTCAGCACAATTACAGAAGCTCTACCCATTCGAGGGTCTACCCCTCAAAAGACTTCGTACACATCGACCGTCCTCTGGCGCTCGGGCGACCTCCTTCGGCTCAGACCTCGCCTCGCCTGCTCTTGCTCCTCCGAAAGCTGGTGGTAGTGCTTGAGAAGAAGCTCCCTGATCATGGCGACACCTCCAGGCGAGTCCTTCTGAGTCGTAGCCGTCTCGAGGATCTCCGAAGCGGGACGAGGGTCGGCGGGGAGGAAGGGCGAGTTCATCGGGCTGAAGACGAAGGTAGAGGGCGCAGGTTGAGGGTCTGTTGGTGGTGAAATGAAGGCCCAAGTTTAGCGGGATAGTACGGAGAGGGAGAGAGGGAGCAAGGGAGCACTCACGGGCGACAATCTCGCGCAGCTCGGCGGCAATGAGCTCGCAGAAGTGGTCGAGGTCGAGATCCGAGTCCTGTGAATGGCGAGAAAGGGTCAGCATGTTCAAGAGTAGTATTCCGGTACTCGAGTGTGCGGTACGACTCACGTCGTAGCCCTAGAGACGGAGAAAGGGAGAGAGGGAGAACGCCGAGTCAGCTAGCTGCTCGGTAACGCTACTGGGGTGCATGAAAAGCTCACAAAAGGGTTCTCAAGCTGCGTTCCAAGCTCCAGGAATCCGAGGAAGATGGTAGCGGCGACGAACGTAGCGAGGATCGTCAAGTATCCCTGCCGAAAGGAGGAGAGTCAGCTCGGCTCGCGCAAGCTTTCGCGATCTCGGGTCGAGCTCACCAGCGCTGAGTAGATCTGGAACGGCAGGAAGACGAGGTAGGCGTAGGTAGTCGCCCTCAAATGGATCTGATACGCCCAAGGAAGTGGCGTAGCTGCGCAGGAAGGTTAGCACTGGCAGCTCGTGAGCGCCGAAATGCTCACTCAAGACTCGTTCGAGCGTCGTGATCCTGTGTGGAGGAGAGTCAGCTATTAATAGAGCGATATTAGACGTCCTAGAGAGCTCACGAGTCCTGTAGCTGTCCTAAAGTCCCGAACAAGACCGGCACGAACGTCGGCACCATCGTCCCTCGACGAATGACCTCGTTGACGTAGCCGCTGAGGTACAGAGAGATCTCGAGAGGGATGTTGCTGCAAACCGAGTGCCTCCTCTTTCGTTCAGCTTGGGGCTCCTTCGAAAAAAGTCGAAGGAAAGGGTGGAAGACGAGGAGGGGAGGAAACCAATGGTAGATGGTGCGCGGAGGCGGGTTGAACGCGGGTAGAAGAGGGATGCTTCGAGTGTTGGTATAGCTTTTGGTGAGGTAGGGGTCATCCGAGCCTCCCGAAGGCTGTTGAACGGGTCTGGAGAGGGTCGGCGAAGGAGTCGAGGATGTCGAATGAACGCTGTCGCAGGGAAGGAGGGTCTCGCCGTTGACGTAGGGAGAGCGCCAGATACCGAGAATACCGGAACGCTCCATTCTTTCGGCTGCCAGACCTGAAGCGACGGAGGAAGGGAAAGCGTAGCTGTGGAAAGCGGAAGGTCAGCGACTGAAGTCCTTCGAATCGAGTCAACGCACCGAGGTAGGCAGGCGATGAGGTCGTACAAATCCTCGTAGTACACACCCGATTCTCCACGCAGATAACGCTGTTGGAGAGGAGGTCAGCTTCGCACGCAAAGCTGATGGAAAGACGAGCTCGGCGAACCTTTGCCGAGACCGAGAACGCCCTGTAGTGGTACGTCGAGGTCAGCTCTTCATCCTCACCGAAGCTATAGGAGAGCTCTCATCAGAGCGACACGTGGAAAGCTCACTGAATCAGGTTGATGATCGTCCTCTTCTCCAACAGCCCCTTGAGCTTCTCAACCTCGAGCGCCGCCGCGTCCGAGCCAATACTGGCGAGCTCGGCGGCGGTGAGAGTAGTAGGAGGCACGTGAAGCCAGACGAGGAGTGCGAGGTTCCGACTAGCCAGCGTAATCCCACTGAAAGCTCGGCGACCTGAAGTAGGGAGTCAGCTACCCCGCCCCGAGGAGGTGCGAAGGAAAAGGCGTGTTGTTGTTGAGCAGCTCACCTTCTCCGTAGCGTTCGACCGCAGAGCTGGTTCGTAAACTGATCACGAAGGACAGCATGGTGCTCAACTGGCGACGAGAGGGGAAGGTCAGCTCGCTCCTCCTCCACTCGCTGCCCTACAAATCGGACTCACCACGCTCAGCATGACAGTCGATACGTTCAACTTGTATCCCGTCTTCTCGCAAGCGACGCAGATGACCACTGACAGCAGCGTGAAGAACGAGCAAGACGGCCAGCACTCGACGAGGACGCTGCCGAATACCACCTTGCCTAGCCATGAGTTGGTTTGGATGTGAGGGGGCATGCTGTGAGTTGCTAGATGTCGAGGGTACCGCTCTAGACGTGCTCCGACGTCCTGAGGAAAGACGAGGTGAAGAGGCGGAGGTCAAGAAGCGTCGCAGGCTTGAGCGGGTTAAGAGAGCGGTGCAGAGGTTCGAGTGTAGGATGATATAGCACGATGCGGTCGCTTCTCACTCAAAGCTACCGGTCGAGCTCTAGTGCGGTACAGAAGACAGCTGGTGCGCGTCGGCGCGCGCTTCGCAGGGCTCTGAAAAGGGGCGTCATCGCCGAACTTTGGATTGGAGAGCCTCAGCCGTGGTGTATTGAAGATGGGGGCTTCAGCCAATTCAACAAGAAGATGCTACCAAGGAAAGAGTTCCTTCACCTCTGCTAAGGTGTAGTCTTTTAGTGAGCAGAGGGAGGACGGGTGAAAGTCAGCGCCGAGCATCGCCGAGAGAGCACGGATGGGAAAGACTTTGGACTGACACCGACGTAGATTGGCGTGAGATAGAGATATTACTTCAGCGTCGAGATGGTAGAAGAGGATGGGTCCCCAACTCTGCAGGATCTTGCGAAACTCTTCGGCGTTGAACGAGGAGGGCGAGGACTTGCATTTGGCGAGGTAAGCCGAGTAGCGACCCATGCCTATGCAAGGGGAAGAGTGAGGAATGATGCAGAATGGTGCAGAAGCGATTTCAAGACACAACGCACCTTCGTGAATGGCTTCATGTTCTTCGACGTGAGCGCCCGAGGTTTCGTGCTCGAACTCCGGCATCTTCTGCGCCAGGATGAGGAAGATCATGCTCTCCTCGATGCCGTGGTGCCTACCGAGACCTTTTTGAGTGTTTGAGCAGACATCAGGAAAAGGTCAGCAAGCCCGAACGAGGAGGATTAGGGTGCGGAGAGCCTCGGTCGACTTACCCCGAACGAAGTCCTCGGCTAGTGAGAGGTACTCTTTCCACGAGACGTCTTGACCGACTCGGTCGGCGTTGATCCACACGTTCGGAACGCTTCACGAACTGCTCGGTTGCGAAGGTGAAGAAATGGGTTAGATTTCGGCGGCTGAGAGGAGAGATGAAGGAAAGGCAAGAAGCTCACAGTGCTCGTGGACGCCTTTCGAAAGTGGGAAGAGAGCCGCTTCATTAGATAGCTACACGTCACCGCTGATTGCACTCACCGTCCATCCGTGTGGCGAGTCGCTGCCATTCTCTCTTTTCGCTCGCCGTCTTCGGCTCGGGCGAGATGTAGTCGGGCAGCGGTGGGAGGTTTCTGCCAGGCTCATCTTTCGCCCCCGTGGGGCGAATGCTTGCTCTTGAGGGAGTCATGCACGCCTTCAGCCTGAGCGCATCAATCGAGGAGAGTGAGCGGGAGGTCATGATCGCCGAAGTAGAGATGGCTTGAAGTGTGATGAAGCTGGGTCGGGGGATGCTTTTGAAGGAGCGAGGAGTGACCAGGATGAAATGAGAAGCAAGAGAAGCAGAGAGGAGAGAGTGAGCAATCCAGAAGATGGCTGAGTCCGTCAAGGGTAAGCGGCGAGCCGAAGCGCCGAAACCAGTTCGTCAGCAGCCGGTCGCCCCGAACCATTGCTCCAAGGCTTCGCAGGCGTCCATAAGCCGGTCTTCGTCCTTTCTCAAGATCGTGTGGCCTTGGCGTTGTCGCTCTCTAAGCTCTCGTCGACGTTCGAGGCTCACTCAACTGCCCTCCTTGCGCCGAGCCGTGTTGGCGGGACTAAGCGTATATAGTGATGGCAGTCTGAATCTAAGTAGTACGCAGCGAGTCTAAAATGATCTACATGGGCAAGCGCCTGACCTCCTCGATGGTGTAGTCTGCGCAAGGGAGCGGAAGGAGCGAAAGGATCAGCGCCGAGCCATCGCCGAACGGAAGGAGGCACAAACTCACAACGGCGGAGGTTATCATGATGCAGAGTCTTTACCTCGGCATCGAGGTGGTAGAAAAGGATGGGTCCCCAACTTTGTAGGATCTTGCGAAACTCTTCGGCGTCGAATGATGAGGGCGAGGACTTGCACTTGGAGAGGTAGGCCGAGTAACGGTCCATTCCTGCGCGGTGCGATAGATCAGCATTAGGGTAAAGAATAGTTCAAGATTCAACGCACCTTCGTGGATCGCCTTGTGCTCCTCGAGATGGACAGCCGACGACTTGTGATTAAACTCGGGCATCCTCTGCGCCAGGACGGGGAAGATGTGGCGCTCCTCGATCGAGTGGTGGAACTCGAGGTCTGGGAAAGGTGTTCAGATGAAGTCAGCGAACGCTTAAGATGCGCAGAAGGGCTACAGCGAAGCTCGAAGGGCGCGCCGAGCCGAAGACAGCCCGAAACTCACGATGAACCAGCTCCTCGGCGAACGAGATGTACTCCCTGAACGGAAGCTGATCTCCAGCCTTGTCGGCCATGACCCACACCTGCTGGAAAGCGCTACGGACTGTTCGGCGGGAGAAGGTCAGCACTCGGCGAAGGGATTCGAGCGCCAAAGAGGCGCTTACAGTACGAGTGGAAGCCTGGACGTGACGGGGGATGTAATTCAAGGTCAGGCGCCATCTTACACCTCATTAGAGCCACTGCATCACTCACCCTCCATCCGCGAACTCATTCGATCCCAATCCCTCCTTTCGCTGGCCGTCTTGGGCTCCGGAGAGATATGATCAGGTAGCTCCAAGTCTCCTTTGGTCTTCTTTCCCTTGCTCGGAGGAATACAGGCTCGAGATGGTTCGATGCAGGCCTTGAGCCTGAGCGCATCGAGGCTGGAAAGGGAGATAGTGGTCATGCTGGCGAAGGAGGAAGGTTTGGTAGCGGTGCGAGCAGTACGGAATGTGTTGGTGAATAGGCGAAGAGCTGCCAGGGTGGCGAACAAGAGGCGAGGGAATGTCAAAGAGGCAAAGAGCGATTGGGCCGGCCTCTGCGAAAGTCAGCCAAGTCGAAACAGGACGGCCATCTTGCCTTGCTCTCCTAAGCTTTTCGAACCTTTACTCGACATCACTGCTAGCCTACAGAACGACCTATTCAGCTAGCCTACAGCCCAGCTCGACTCCAACTCTCTCTTCTCTGCCCCTTCGCTTCGAAAACAAGGCCGACCGCGCGAGACGCACAACAGCCAGCGGAAACCATGGCATCAGCACCACCACCCGTCGCCAACAGCGGAGAGGATGCCATCACTCAAATCATCGACGTCGAGCCCGAAGCTTTCGCAGCAGGATCCGTCTCGCTCGAGGAGGCCTACGAGGTCGACATGACTTTGGATGAGATTGAGAAGGGGAGCTACCAGAGGGTGAGTGGGTGACGGTGCAGCAGCGGTAGTTTGAGAAAGCGCTCATAAACTTGTTACGCCTACAGGTAGCCCTTCAATTCCCCGATGAGCTGCTGCAGGATGCCGTACCCGTTTTCCGAGCGATCCGTGACCGGCTACCAGCAGAGAAGGAGCTCTACGTGCTCGCTGATACGACCTACGGAAGGTAAACTACATCCTCTTGAGCTCAGACGACTCGAACCCGAGCTGACTGTCGCCGAATCCCTTCGCAGCTGCTGTGTCGACGAAGTAGCGGCTCAGCACGTCGATGCAGACCTTATTGTGCACTACGGACACACTTGCCTCTCGCCGTACGCACATCGCTACCTCCCTCTGCTATGAGAAGCGCGCTGACTCTCGGCGTCGCGCTCCAGAACCGCTCGTCTGCCCGTCATCTACGTCCTCACGAAACGGCCTATCGACCCCGAGCACGCCGCTAGCGCTCTCGCTTCCACTTCGAAGGACTCTTTGGGCGATGTTAAAGCTCTGCTGCTGATGTACGACGTCGGTTACGCGCACAAGGCTGGTGAGCCGTCTCGCAAGTCATCGCCGAGATTCGCCTGCTCATGCGTTCTCACCCCACAGAGCTCGTACACAAGGCGCTCGAGGCTCAGATGTCTCTTCCCGTCGTGCTGAGCCATGTCGACCGTCGAGTAAACCACAGCAAGAAGGGCAAAGCACGTGAGGAGGAGCCCTCCCCCGCCGCTTCGACCGCCGAGGAGGAGTCGACCGCCGAGCCAGTAGACTCGACCCCCGCCGATGGCGTCTCTGACCTCGCGCCTGCACCTACGCCAGAAGGACTTGTCCCTTCGTCGGCTTTGCCCTCCAAGCCTGCGCCGCCGAGGGTGGCTTTCTCCCTTCCCGAGGGCGTGGCTGTTGAGGACTGCGCGATCTTTTACCTTGGTGGAGAGAGCTTGGGTCTGAATAACTTGCTCATGACGCATGGGAAGTGCTCGGTGAGTTGTATCGAACGTTGAGCGAGGGAATCGAGGAAGCTGACGACCTCGTCGCTCGCAATAGGTCTGGTCTTACGACGCTACTACCCAGTCTGCTCGCTTGGAGTCGGGAAAGACCAACAGGATGCTCATGCGTCGGTACGCTGTGGTGGAGAAGGCCAAGGATGCAGACGTGATTGGAATCCTGGTCGGCACTCTCGGCGTTTGTGAGTTTCTGCTTCTCCTCTTCTTCCTGCTAAAACCGCCGACTCTTCGCTCCATCCCAACAGCCGCCTACCTCCCCCTCATCACCCACCTCCGCGAACTCATAGCCTCGCACCAAAAGAAGAGCTACACCGTCGCCGTAGGCAAGCTCAACCCAGCCAAGCTCGCCAATTTCATGGAAGTAGAATGTTTCGTCCTCGTAGCATGCCCGGAGAACACTCTAATCGACTCCAAGGTGAGCCCTTCTTCCCTCCTTCGCTCTCCCTCTCCCTCTCCCTCGCTGACCCCCCTCTCACTCGGCGACGAGCAGGATTTCCTCCGCCCCATCGTCACTCCCTTCGAACTCGAGTTAGCACTCACTTCCAAATCCTGGACTGGGGACTACATTCTCGATTTCACGACCCTACTCTCTACTTCGACGTTCGGACAGGATTTCGTCGATCCGAGCATGGATGAGGAGGATGAGGAGGGCCCCGTTTATTCGGCGACGACGGGCAAGTATAGGACACCGAAGAGGTACATTAAGGGGTCGGTGGAAGGTGAGTCTTTGCTTCTTGTGGTGGGGTGGAAGAGCGAGAGCTGACTTGTCGGTCGCTCGATCGAACAGACGCCGACGACCTCTCGGCGCAGGCTTCGGCGCTCGCTATTCGCGATACTTCGTCCGCTGTGGCTCGCGTGCTCGGTTCAGCAGCAGGTACGTTCTTTAACCCTTCTGCTCTCTCTCAACTGCACCGCTGACGCTTTCTCTCTCCTTCCCATCCTCCGTTCCCTCTCCCCTCCCTCCCTCCCTCCCTCCCTCCTCATCTCACCCGACCACCCACCAACTGACCAATAGGCGAATTCCTCTCAAACCGAACCTACCGCGGTCTCGAACCACGGTACGGTATGGACGCACCCGCTGTGATGGAGGATATGACGGGCAGGGGAGGGGTGGCGAGGGGGTATGGGTTTGAGAAAGGGGAGGAAGGGCCGGAGGGGAGGGGTGCTGGAGCTGAAGGCGAGGAGTAATCTGAAAGATCTAAAGCTTGAACAGAGGAGCGGTAATGCATGAGCTCTTACAATCGACCGATGGCGCCTTCGTTCGCGAGCTCGGGCTGGGGAGCGATCATCAAGTGGGGCGGGAGGAGGCCAGCGAAAGCCGAGCTCACCGCTTGGCTTCCTTCTCTTTCGTCCGTTTCTGCTGCTCCTTCTTTCTCTGCTCCTGCTCTGCTCCGCTCGACTACAGGATCGGGGGTTTCTATCTGGCTGTATGCTCGCCACGCTGGGCTGACGAAGCAGGCGGCGGTTTTACGACCAAGGCGCGTGGAACCCCCTTCTTGCTTTTCTGCTCCCTCTACAATTCGTTTGAACCGCTGTAAACCATGTCTAACGAACTCAAGAACGTCAAGGTGAGTCTCTGCTACAGTACAGCCCCTCCTTCCACCCGCTCGAGCAGCGCTGACCCACTCGTCGTTCAACAGCTCCACTGTGCGCCTCTGTCGCTCCTGCTGCAGCAGCTCGTCGACCACCATCAACTAACATCCCTCTCACCCTCTCATCGCAGACTTCCCCATCTGCGGCCGGGGCGAGCCTATTCGTATGATGCTTGAGGATGCTGGAATCCCCTACGAGGAGAGCAACGACGTTGCCGCCTTCTTCGCTAGTAAGATGGATTGCGATGAGTATAGGTTTAACCAGTTGCCTCGTCTTGAGGTGAGTTGTCTCTCTCTCTACCTTCGGCGGGTGAACGAGGAGCTGATGTTGGGTGCGTGCGCGACAAATAGGTCAACGGCCTCAAGCTCGCTCAGCAGGATGCGATTTTGAGGTATATTGCGGCTCATGTGGGATTGGGACCTAGTGGGAAACCCGAGGAGGATGTTGTAGCTGATATGCTTGGTTGCGCGGTTGAGGTGAGTAGTCGACGAGCTTCGGCGTTACGCTTCTGGAGTCGAAGGCAAGGTTGATGCTGATGAGTGGATATGACGTTGGATAGGACTTGATGTCGGCTTATGTTAAGAACATTTACTCGCCTGATGCTGTGAGTTTTCACTTTCGTTTCTTTCCCCTTTCCGGGCGGCTCGGCTTCGCTTCGTTCGGCTCGGCTCGAGGCTATGAGCTGACCTTGGTTCTCGCTCTTCTCCGCGCGCATCTACAGACCACCCTCCTCCCCGAGTTCGCGAAGACCCAAGCGCCCAAGTCTTTCAACCAATACGAGCAGCTCCTCTCGAAGAGCAAGTCCACCTCGGGCTACTTCGTCTACGACCACGTACGCCCCGCCCCCCTCCTCCCTATACCCGCTCTCCCCTCCCTGACCTCTCCTCTCTGACACAGCCCTCCTTCGCCGAGTTCCACCTCTACTACACAATCTACGCCATCTCGCACCTCCACCCTACTCTGCTCGCTTCCTACCCCGCCCTAGAGAAATGGTTCAACCTCATGTCCTCGAGGCCTAACCTTGCCGCTTACTTCAAAAGTGGAAGGAGGAAGGAAATCCTTAATGGAAGTCCTAGTGGTCAGAACCCTTGCGTTGAGGCGTAGAGCTTGGAACGGGCTTTGGGAGCGACAAAAGGCGTTGCGACGCGGTGGAGTGGTGGAGTCGAGTAGTCAATGTGGCGCACAATATGATATAGATCAAGTTTCCTCGTCGTGTGCCTTGAGCTGGCCGGAGAGCAGGAGCAGGGACTCGGCCGATGAGAGTCAGAGGGTTCGGCGATGAGGTTGGCCTTCGTTCGCGAGTGGAGTTTGCATCGCAAGAGCAGGGTTCTTCGTATCTCTCGCACGTCTTGAAACTCCTGCAGGAGAGTAGCTACAGCAGGTTCTGCAAATGCGAAAGGACGGACGAAAGGGTTCGGCGGTCGTTCGGTGAGGAGAGTACCGACGACCGAGGGGCTTTGCTTAAGCGAGGAGGTCGGCTGTGTTGGTACAAGATTTGTCGCAGGCGAAGGATTGAGATATTCTGCGAGACGAGACATGTTTGTAGAAGAGTGAGACAGTTGGCCGTCTCAAGTCGTTGGCGAGCGGCCGGCGAGCGCGCTCAGCTCGCCTGGGTTTCCCTTCGTCTTGCCATCGCTCGGGCCTCTTCTCTCTCGTCGTTCTCCGTTCTCGCCACTGGGTGGATTCACTCTTTGTTCTCTTACTTTCACCTGCTACGCTACAACAGCCTACAACTCGCTACAAGCCCACTTGCAACTTGAACAAAGGCGCACTCCCTCTCCCTCTCACTCAACTAGGATGGCAGCCAACGCCCAAGAAGAGCAACAATGGATCGACGGTACTCATCCCGCTCTCCTCGGCAATTCTGTACCTCGTTCCACCTCACCCACCCGCTCAGTCTCTCCCACTCCCTCCACCACCTCCTCCACCTCTTCCTCACCGCGATTCGACGCCCAAGACCCCACGCCCCCTCCCTCCCAACCCGCACCCCTCAGAAAAGGCGGAGCATCCAACACTGGTCCTAAAGGTGTATTGGCCGATTATGCAGCTCGTCAAGCCAGTACAGGAGGGTTGGGAGCAACTAACACGGGTCCTAAAGGCGTTTTGAGCGATTGGAGGGGCAGTCAGGCGGCTAGTGCGGAGGAGGCGTTGAGGAATTTGAGTTTGGGTTTTGTTAGTAGTAATGGGACGGTGGTTAGGTTGGATCAGGAGGAGGATCCGCTGAGTGAGGATGAGGAGGAGGAGGTTGGTGGGGAGGGGGAGGAGCAGGCGAGAGAGAGGTATAGGGCTAAGAGGTTGAGAGAGTTGAAGGGGAGTGGTGAGAGGGGTGGTGTTAGTGGTCCAGGGGTTAGGAGACGGCATTTCGGTCATTTGAGGGAGATTGGCATGGATCAATTCCTTAGCGCTGTAGAGGATGAGGAGGAGGATGTGGCTGTTGTCCTGCATCTCTACGAACCGGTGAGTTTCTTTTCTCTATATTTCCAAGACCGAGCCCCGAGCTGACCCTCCACGCACGCTCATAGGAAATCGAAGCCTGCGCCGTCCTCAACCAGCACCTCTCGTCCATCGCTCGTTCTTACCCTCAGACCAAGTTCATTCGAGCCCTCGCTACCGAGGTTGACTTCTCCGCTGATATGGAGGAAGACACCCTACCGACTATGCTCGTGTACCGCGGAGGAGACCTCGAGACGACGCTCGTGAGGCCCGACTTGGAGTGGGGGAGGGGAACGAGGGCTGACGTGGTGCAGTTGCTGCAGAGGTGGGTTTGATGGACTCTACGCTACGATTCGAGTACTGACTACGTTTCCATCACAGACACGAAGCCGTCTCGGGCGTGGCTGTAGTCCCGCTCAACACCTCGAGCGCTCGGCGCAACGTCGATTCGGACTCGGGCGACGATGAGTAAAGGAAAGGAGGAGGTGACGCCGGTTCGAATACCCTCTTGTGATAGACTACCCTGCTGTTCTCGATACCCTGCATTCTTCGCATCTTATCGTCCTACAGAGAGAGCGAAACTCGAAATCCGCCGCCCCCTCTACTCGCTCGTCCAGCCCCAGTCCGCGCCGACTCGCTCACGCCCATCTCAGGTTTCGACCATCACCTCGTCGTCTCTCTTTTCCAACTCGACTCGACTGTGCTACAGAAGGATCGGCCAGGGCTCGCTCTAGCACTAGTAGAGGTCACTACTAGCACTCGTTGCTCGCGTTCATCACTGAGCGAACCGACCGCGCTCGCCCTCTAGCACTTCCCTCTACGCCTCGGCTTGAGTCTGGGCAAGGTATGGCCAGCGCAGAGGAGCAGTCCTCCTACAGTACTACAGCCTCCCCTTCTAATCCCCTACACTCACCCGCTACTACCGACTCGTCTTCTGTCTCAACATCCTCGTCGTCCATCCACGAGTCGTCTGCCCCCGACCGTCTCCCTTCCTCCTCCTCCTCCTCCTCTCCCTCAGCCGAACCTTCCCCATCCTCAAACGGAGGAACCCTCTCTCCCCTCTCAACAGACGAACCACCACGTCGATTAAGAGCCCCCCACCGCCGCAACAACGCACCTCCCCTCAAATCCATCCTCAAACATCCCCCACCACGTCAATCAGGTTTCTCATTCCGTAGAGATTGGTTACAACCTCTAAACTCTAGGATCGCTTACGCTGCAGCGACCGCGGGGGGTGCGCCTAGTCCCGATGCACTCAATGCGGCGGGAGTTGCGACGACGACGACGAGCAGTCAGGGAGGAGGAGGGGCAGCAGGGTTGCAGAATGCTGCTGCGGGGTTTTGGGGGAGTGCACTGAAGAAATTGAGTGGGGTTACGGCGGTGGCGGCGGGAGTGGGGGTGCAGCCTCAGCCGGCGAGGAGGGAGTTGGGAGGCGACGAGGCGACGACGACGGTGGGCGGTGGGAGTAGTGCGGAGGGAGCAGAAGGGAGTAACAGTGAGAAGGAAGGAGGAGCCTCCGTAGTGGGGTCGGCGGCGGCTTTAGCTTCCTATGAAGCGGCCGCTCATTCTCGGTCTACGGCCCTCTCCTCCTCCGCCTCGGCTTCCACCACCTCCTCCTCGACAACACCAGCAGCAGCACCTCATCAACCCCCCGCACGAGGGAGCAGCACTTCCTCCCCTCCTGCAGCTTCACCCTACGCTACCATCAAAGCTACCGTCTCGCCTTCGACTGCTCCGCCCGCTCCTCCACCACTAAGCGTAGCAGAGCTCAAGAGGGTCAGGTTTAGGATGGCGAGCCTTAAGGTCGTTTACCCCATTAATGGCCCTAACGGTCCCTTGGCACCGTGGGAAGAAGCCATCACCAAGAAACGGTGAGCCGTCCTTTTTTCCTCCTCGTCTTCCTTCGCCGAGCGCCGAACTGACTCGCGCTCACGTCGACAGGATCAATATGGAGCACCGAGCGTTGGCGCACAAATCTTTGGAAGGGGGAGAGAGTAAGGGATGGACTGGGGAGGCGTTATCGAGGTTGTATGCCGAGTGTTGTAGGACGAGGGAGGAGAAGGGGATTGAGAGGGTCAAGAGGGCTTTCAAGGTGGGTTTCTCTCTTCCCGTTGTCGACGCTTGAGGTCGACACAGCTGACGGCGAAATGTTACAGGACAACCCAAGGACACCGCCCAAGGTCTTGGATTTGAGTAACGAGTTGCTGTCGCATGGAGCCGTCGAGGCGTTGGCGGATTTGCTTTCGGTCGATTGGGGGTTGAAAAAGCTCGTATTGGAGAGCTGTGGGTTGGATGATGAGGTGTGTGGTTTCTCATCCATTCCTTGTCCCTCCTCACTCGCTGACCCGCCCTCCCTCATCGCATCGCAACGCCGACCGACAGAGCCTCCGTCCCCTCCTTCACGCCCTCCTCGTCTCGGGCAGTATCCCCACCGTCAGTCTCGCCAACAACAAGCGGATCAAAGCGAAGGGATGGAAGTTGATCGCTGTTTTCGTCAGGAAGGTGCGTTCGTTGGAAGGTTTCTTCGCCAACTTCCAGCGAGGAAACGAGGACCGAGCTGACCTCCCCTCCCTTCGACTCGTTCGACATAGGCCCGCTTCCTTCGATACCTCGACGTCTCGGAGAATACTATCGACAAGAGGACGGCAGATCATCTGGTTCAAGCTCTCACTCCTCATCTCGCATCACCACCGCCAACCTCGGGAGCCGAGGAGGTCGAGTCCGAGGAGCCATCGAAGGAGAAGGAGAAAGAGAAGATTGAAGGAGAGGTGGAGGAAGGGGATGAGAGCGAGGTCGAGGACCCCGAACCGCTGTTTACGGTTGCACCGCTCCTGAAGAGGGATGATGAGGCCCCCGAAGCGGCGACGGTGCTTTCGATTCGGTTGGAGAATTGTGGGTTGAAGGGACAGGCTTTGGAGGCTTTAGGTGCGTCTCCCGCTCTCCTTCTGCTTCTCCCTCTATTTCGTGTACATCTCGCTGATTATTACCTCTGTATCACGCAACAGCACACGGCGTCCGCGCCTCCTCACTCAAGCACATCTCAATCCGCCGGAACCGAATTAACCCTCTCGGAGCAGTAGCTCTCGCTATAATGATTCGCGATTACCCACTCCCTACAGACGCGCACCATGATCCTTCTCCTCTACACCCCTCCACGCCCCCGCTCCCTCGTCCGAACGGCGCCCTCCCCTCCCCCTCTCTCGCTCAATCTCAATCTCAATCTCAATCAGCAAACTCCGTCTCCGCCCGGCAATCCCTTCAAGCTCCTTACGTCCGCAAGAGCCTACCTTCCTCGCGGTCTAATAGCCCTACCCCTGCTCCTACCTCTGAGGAGAACGGGAAAGGAGGAGGAGGAGGCGAGGCGGCCGAGAAGGAGCGAGAGCAGTGGAGGAACTCGGAGGCGAGGAATAAGCTTAGGAGGCAGATTGAGGAATTGCCGAGGACGGGAAGTTTGTTGACGTTGGATGTTAAGGGGAATGATATTAGGGTGAGTCGAGGGGGGACGCGAGCGCCGAGGAGGGAGGGGGGAGGAGGGAGAGCGCTGACCTCCGTTTTGATGAACAGAACGGCGTACTTTATATCGCGCAAGTCCTTAAGCGGAATAGGACACTCAAGGTGCTCAACCTTAGTGAGAACAAGATTGATATGCAGGGATTGGTGTCGATTGCGGAGGCGTTGGTGAGTCGAGTCGACGAGGAGGGAGGATGAAGAGCAAAGCTGACCTCCTCTCCTTCGCCTTATAATCGAGCAGAAATTCAACTCGACTCTCGAGACCCTCGACATGAGTTTGAACCCTTGCTGTGGACCCGGTCTGGAAGGAGTGAGTTCCCTCCCTCCGCCTCGCGCTCTCATCCCACAAAGCTCGTTCTCACTCCCCTCCCTCCCTCCCACGCACAGATCACCTCCCTCCGCTCCGCCATCACAATCAACTCAAACCTCAAGCGCGTCTTCCTCAACTCCACGGACCTCTCTTCAGAAGGAGCCATCGCTCTCGCCGAATTCCTTCCCGAAGCTACCAGCCTCATCCACCTCGACCTCACCGGTAACTTTGATATCGATATCGCCGGGGTCCTCGCACTCTCCGTTTCGGTCAAGATGAATGATACCCTTCGTTGCTTGGACCTTAATATCCCGCCTAATGATCCCGATTTCGCGAGGTTGAGTCAGGAGATTCTTCAATGGTGAGTCTTCTTCGCCACTCCCTCCCTCCATCTCCTCTCCGCATGCTGACCCTCCCCTCCCCTCTCCCCAAACCGAACAGCTGCATCCGCAACACCGAACAAGCGCAAGAAGAGGCCACCTCGGGGGGCAAGAAGATCACCATCGCCGCTCCCATTCTCAAATCCGCCGTAGCCCGCGATCTCAAATCCCGTCAAGAAGCTCAAGATCGTCATGCTCGTCAGATTGCCGCTCAGAATCAGAGTAAGGATGAGATCCTCGCTGCCGCGGAGGAGGTGAAGGAGGTGTTGGGCGATATGCTGAAGTTGGATGAGGGCGCCAAGGAAATGGGTGTTATTGTACAGCCGAGTGAGGTTGTTAGGGATGCGTTGGTACAGGCTCAGTTGGCGGAGGCGCAGCTGGCGGAGGCTGTTGCGGCGACGAGGCAAGGGGATCAGAAGGGTGAGTAGTTTGATCGACCTTCTCTCGCTCGACGTCGGTGATTGACCCTCCACTTCCTCGTCAGATCGCGCCCTCGTCCTCGGCGACCAACTCACCTCCCTCCTCGACCGCGCCAAAGCGCTCTACGAACCTCCCTCCTCCTCCTCGCCCTCCCTCTCCTCCCCAGCGCCCAAATCCGCACCCAACGGCTCCGCCTCACCAAGCCTCCAAATCCCCTCCTCCCCCATCCCCGCTTCACCAGCCGACAGCCCCTCCTCCCCGGGCTTCACCATCGCCGACTCTGACGACGATTCCGATTCCGACAATTCTCGTCCGAGCTCGCCTTCTCCTACCTCTCCCTCCGCCGATCCCAAGGCGCCTTCGCTCAGTATCTCGACGACAGCGGAGGCGGAGGCGGACGATGAAGCAGGAGCAGGAGCAGGAGAACCGGATTCGGACCTCTCCCCTCGCTCGCCGATGGAGAGTCAGAGTCGCTCGCTTACGCTTGAGGAGGGTGAGGTATTCCGGAAGGGAGCGGCGCTGGGGACGGGAGAGGTGGATGAGGATGAGGAGGGAGAAGGGGGGTTGGGGGATGTTAGTGGGGAGGAGTTGAGGAAGGAGGTGAGTTTGTCGCCCGACTTTCGCGAGATGATTGTGCTGACTTGATCGCGTCGAGCAGATCCTCGAGACTCCTATCGCTAGGAGCCCGAGACCGAGCTTCAGTGGTGAGGCTTCGAGGCCGGTAGTCGAGCCTTTGGAAGACGGCGAGGAGGCAAAGGAGGAGACGGTCGAAGACGACGAGTGAGGAGCAGGAGCATGGACAGCCGAGATTGTGTATTTTCTTGATGGTGTGCGATAGTCGTTCATATACCTGCGGCAGTGAGCAAGTCTCGCTGCTGTGCGTCGTTATTTGCCTGCTACCTAGTTTGGTTCCCCCGAGCCTTCGGCGCCGAGGTTCCGAGAGCGAGGAGCGAAAATTGGAGTGAGCCGACCCGCGAGAGGAGGGCGAAGTAGGTGATTGATGAAGCATCTACCTCGCTGGGGAGGAACCTCCCAACCCTCATCTGCAGACTTATACGGCTGCTCTCTCGACCTTCGGCGCCGATCCCAGCGAGGAAAGGAGCTGGCTGTTCTCTGCAGGCCTCCCTCTCAGCAGTTCATCTCATCCACTTCATCACCAAGCTGCCTAAATGCTCTACCGAGCTCCGTGAGCCTGCTCTGCACTAGACCAACGCCGGAAGAGGCTGACGCTCGTCACTTTAGGTTCCGCAGGAAATCGTGCACGGACGCTGCAGCTTAATAGCATAGGAGAGCAAGAGCGCGAAGGAGGCCGGTTTCCACTCTACTACAGAATTTCTTAGACCCCTGGAAATCTGCTGAGAAGCCTACAGCAGCCGGTTGGAGTTGAGCTCCGGAGAAGCGAGAGGCAGCTCACGATCTAGGGGCTGAGAACTCGCTGTAGTGGTACAGCTGAGGAGTGGCGCTACAACAGTACAGATCAACTGTCAACCTGCACCAACAAAGCCCACCCAGATCGAAAGGGGTTCTCGTCAAGTGCTCTCCTAGCAGCTCTCAGCTCTCTTGCTCTCCTCCCACAATCCTCGTATACCCCGCACGCGGCCGTACAGCTCTCTCTTCGAGGGTAATCGGCACCTCGTTACCCTCTGTACCGCTCTCGACTAGCGGCCCTCCTCGCTCTTCTTTCCCGCCCGTCGCTAGGCCGCCCAACGACCCTCTCGCTCCTTCGGCCAGCTCAGCAAAGGACGACCACGACTCGACGGCTTTCAGCGACTAGGAAACGACGAGCTTTTACACGAGATAGGACCCTACACCTTCACGCTACCACTCCCTCCTCGCCCGTATACCCCAACGTTACCCACCTTAGCTCTACGACGCCTCCTCCGTCCCCCGCATACCAACCAGTGAGCTCTCTCCTGACCCTCGAGCGAGCAGGAGAAGGTTACTGACAGTTCTAATTTGGCAGTGGACATCTACACGACCTGTATCACGCTCGGCGAAGCGACGACTCACGCTCTTTCCCCTTCGCCGTCGTTCGACTACGGCCACCGTGATGGCACCCAGCCAGCCGGGACGAGCGCCAACCATCAAGCTCACCCTTCCGTATCCTCTTCCTCCGAGGGCAACGCTCAAGAATCGAGCACCAACCCTTCCTCGAGCTCGCACCGCAATTCCTCCTCGACCGACTCGACGACAGCGACGACGGCAGCTAGCGGCGCCCAGAGCGGAGAGGCAGCCGGTGCTGGTACCAACACCGCGGGAACGAGGTCCAGCGTCGACTTGAACGACGCTATGCATCGCTTGTGCGTCGACGCCATGGCAGCTCATCAGTGCCTCGTCTCGTTCACCCCCGTCGAGCCCGAGACTGGCGCTGCTCCGGCCCAGAGCGGTCAACAGCAAGGTGGACAACAACCAAGCGGACAACAGGCGCCAGGAGGACAGCAGCAGGGAGCTCAGCAACAGCAGCAACAGCAGGCTCCGGGACGCAAGTTCAACTTTCATCTCAGCGGAGGTTACCAGCAGGTCATGAGTGCGCGCGGTAGCTTGCTCAGAGATAGTCCCTTCAAGGTGAGCAGCCCTCCCTACCATCGTCGAGGTCAATCTCGGCGATCCCGCGACGCGCCGAGCTCTGCTAATTTACCCCCCCTTCGCGTGCCCCTCCCTTCTTTCCTCCCGACTCTGCAGCGCAAGTCGGTCGTCAAGGTCCCTCGCGCCGAGGTGCTAGATGGAAAGGAGAACGTCAAGGTCGAGATGCGCCGCAAGCTAGACGAGATCGCCTCCCTCACCAAGGCTCATCTCGCCATCGTCGGCCAAGTGTCGGGCAACATTGGATTCGGCCTCGAAACGGAGAGGAACGTCGAGATTGTCATCACTGGACCTTACGAGAGCGTAGAGCAGGCTAGGGTTAGGCTGTTGGTGCTGCTGGACGAGTTGGTGAGTGTCCGCTTCAGTCGACTCGGCGAAGTGAGCTTACCCTTTCCTTCCTCAACGCAGAGCGGCCTTCACTCCGAGGTTTGCGAGATCGACTACAAGCTTCACAACATCATCTCGGGCCGCAAACGATGCGTCGTGCAGACTATCCAGGAGGAGACGGGCACCAACATCTACTTTCCAACGCCGCTCTCGGGCGTGCTGGGCCAGAAGAACCACTCGCTCCTCGCCAAGCAGAACCTCATCTTCATCACCGGAGAGTTCTTTGGCGTTCAGCGTGCTCGCGACATGCTCTTCCAGGTCTCGCTTCACAAGGTTCGTTCAGTTCGCGCCGAAACCATCTCGTCGCGGCCTAGGATCGCTGACCTCCCTTCCGCTGCAGAGCAAGTGCATCATCTCGCGCGACACGGCCATCCTCCCTCGCAAGCTCGATTGGATGCTCATGGACCGTCTCGAGGAGCTCAAGCAGGTCATGAACGACAACGGCACCTTCATCAACTTCCCGGCGATCGGCAGTCAGGCGAGCCTCATCTCCGTCTACGGCGACCACCGCGTCAACATTGAGCGATCCATTCGCGCCATCATGCAGCTCGTGAGTCCCCTCGACGTCGTCAGCACCGACTGCAGAAGCTGACCTCCTTCGCGCTGCGCCAGGCCTGCCAATTTTACGTCGCCTCCTTCTGGCTTCTTCCCATCTCCTTCGACGTCTTCATGCCCCCTCCTTCCATCAACCCTTCTCAGATCCCTCCCATCCTTCGTCACATCGCCGTCACATCGGGCGCCGAGGCCGTCTTCAAGAGCAACTGCTTCGAGCTTCACGGTCTCGAGGCCGAAGTGAGGGCTGCCGTGCAGCTCGTGCTTGAGCTGGATTTCGTCAAAGTGAGTGCTATGGATGCATCGACGTGCTACGGACCGAGCTGACCCGTTTCTGCTCGCAGCAATTCCACCACGAGATTCGCTTCCAGATTGAGCTCGCCAACGAGCACCGCGAGTTCATCAGCGGCAAGAAGAACGGCAAGCTTAACAAGATCATGAAATCCGCCAACGTCAAGATCAAGTTCGAGACGTTCAACGACTACAACTTCCTCATCGACGTCGCCGGCAACGACACTGGCGCCCTTCACGGCCTCACGATGCTCCAGGAGGAGTTGCCCGCCGAGATCTCGTTCCACGTTCCCGAAGCCTACCACAAGCGCATCATCGGCGTCGGCGGCAAGAACATCCAGAGGATCATGAAGAAGTTCGGCGTGTACGTCAAGTTCTCCAACGCCGAAGAGTTCGCCGCTCTCGGTGGATATACGGACAACGAGGACAACGTCGTCGCTCGCACTCCCGCCAAGAACGCCATCAACCTCGAGCATCTCAAGCAGTCGGTCATGGAGCTCGTCAGCCCCAAGGACAAGGATTTCGTCGTCGAGACCGTCTCGATCCCTCGGCGGTACCATCGCACCCTCCTCGGCGAGAAGAGCATCTTCATCCACGACATTGAGGCCAAGACCAACTCGGCTGTTCGCTTCCCCAACAAGGAGACGGCCAGCGATGTCGTCGCCATCTTTGGACCCGAGAGCCAAGTCCACATCGCCGCTCAGATGCTTCTCGACCATGTTCCGTTCGAGGCGTGAGTTCTCCGTTCAACTCTTGTGTAGCGACAGCTCGCTGAACCGCCCCGCCCTCCGCAGCGAGTACCGTATGCCTCACAGCGCTGAGATGGCCGCCCTCGCCCTCTCGCAAGACTTTGTCAACCTCACCGAGCGCGTCAAGCGGGATCTCAATATCACCATACTTCCTTGGGTCGACCGCACCGGCGCAGGAGAGGAGACCATCATCCGATTCTGCCTCAATCGAAGCAACGTCGACTTCCTCGCCACGGCTCGCGATCTCGTCGAGGAGTACCTCGTCGGCAGGAATGTGAGTCGAGTGGCCGTTGTTTGCCGAGCGATGTACTGATCTTGCTCGCTCCCACAGATCAACCTCTACCCCGGTTCGCTGAGGCCTCGGTCGGACTCGTTCGCCGACGCCTTCCCCTTCTTCAACTCGAAGCTGCTGTCAACCATGACTGCTGGTAGGTTTTTCGATCCCCTACCGTATGAAGACACTTGCTGACTACCTCTCCTCCTTCGCGCAGACTCGGAGCATGGCCAAGAGCCGAGGATGGACAAGAACAAGCTTCGTCTCGCCGCTTCGTCGCCCAACATCAAGGCCCTCTTCGACGCCAATCCTACTTCCTACGGTTACCGAGATTCTCGGCCGCCTCAGCAAGAGGGTGGATACCCAGGCTTCTACCCGCCTGTGCCTCCCATCCCTCCGCATCTGCAACAGCAGGGCGAGTACCAGTGGGCTCCTCCTCGGCAGATGGTGCGTTTCCTTTTGACCTTTGAGATCGATCTCGTGAGCTTACCGTTCTCCATTTACAGCCTTACCCCGCTGCTCCAGGCTACGCTCCTCAACACGCCACTCGTCTCTCACACGACGAAACTCGCAACGCCGTCGCCAACGTCGTCAACGGTGTACCACCAGCTCCTGCACCCGACGCCACCGCTGCCGCCAACGCGTCAACGCCCGCCAACAACGGCGCCTCCGAGCCAGGAGCGACGGGTCCGTCGGTCGAGAGCAAGCTCAAGGAGATTGCTCGTCAACCTCGCTCGCTCGCTGGTCGAGCGCAGTCACTCGACTTGTCAAGCCATGCTACCCCGAGGCATGTACCAACGCACCACCACCAGGAGTCGGTCGATCAAGTCTCGAACGTCTTCTCTGGACTCGGGTTGCGGTAGAACTCCCTTCATCACGCATGTGCCGTATGCACCTCCCTCACGCCCATCACCACACACATTGATATCTCCCCCCTTCTTCATACCCTCGCTCGTTACGTTTACCTCTTCTTCGAATCCACGATATGGAAAGTCGCCTGTCTCTCACACCTGTGCAAATGTGACTCAAGTATTGTTTTCGCTCGATTTCACAACGTGGGAGAGGAGGAGGAAGCGAGAGCTAAGAAAGCTGGGAGAGCGAAGAAGCGAAATCCGACCTTGCGACCGAGCCGAAACCCTCCCTTCCTCCTACGAACTGGGGCCCTTCGCTTACGCCTGTGCTGCCTCTGCTTACGATCATGGGAAGGACGGTACTTGATGGAAGTGTGGAGCTCCTCTTGCGCCGTTCTACAACCGCGCGATATCCTTTGACCCTTCGATTCCTTCTTCTCGTCCCGCGTGAAATTTGAGCAGGCAGGAAAGTCGATGCCGCCCGGTCCACAGCTGTACCACTTCGCTTGATGGCTTGCACGCGTCCCCGCACTACCATCGAAGGCTCCGCCTTGATCGTTGGAGCTCCAGATTGAGATTGTCGACTCGCCGGAAGACAGTTCGCAGCGGGGGCGAGCGAAAGAAGAGAGGGAAGAGGAAAGAGGGTCTCTCTCTCTCCCTCTCTCTTTCCTGTAGCTCGCTTCTCCTACTATTCTCACCCACTCTATAACCCACCTTCCACCTCGCCCCAGTCACCATGAGGAACCACGTCGGCATTTTTGAGCCCTCGAGGTGAGTCACTGGGTTCGGCGATCTTCAACTCGACGTTCCCCCTTCTCTCTGAGCGATGGCTAACCCCTACATCTCACAGCACCAACATTGATCCTCCTGGAACTTGTCTTTTTGACCCTCCCGAGAGCGAGGCAGCTGAACTCGGCGCTGAGGCTGCCCGTCTCAAGCGCGATCCGAAGGTGGGTCTTGCTTTCTTCGAAGCTGGCTTTCCTGGTCGCTCGCGCCTCGACCATCGTACGAAGTACTCCACTTACACCTTTTCCCAGCGCCCCGAGATCATTCTACGCCCCCAGCCGAGCAACAGCGGGCTCGATCCGCTCAACTTCGCCCGTTGGCGCAAAGAGGCCATGTTCTTCGTCCTCATCATCAGCAGCATCTTGACGTGAGTAGTTTTTATACCTCATCCCTCTGTTGCCCCCTGACGACACCCCTGGAGCTCTTTTTGGCGTCTCCCATCCTCGGTCGACTGCTGGCCGAGTCGCCGAACCTCGCCATTCGCGGCGAGCGTCGCCAAGCTCTGTTGGAAAATGGTGCTGATGTATTCTATGGCTGTAGCGGTTGCATCGGCCCGCTGTTGGTTCCAGCCTTTGGCACAGTTGCCGAAGATCTCGGAAAACCAGTCTCAGCCGTGGCTAAACTCAATGGTATATTGGTGCTCGTGAGTTTTCCGTCTAGTTCGGACAAATATAATTCGCGCTGACTCGCCTCCGAAGTTCGAGGGCGTCGCCACCATGCTCATCGTCGTCTCGGCGCAATTTCTCGGACGTCGACACACCTACGTTGCCTGCAGCGTCCTCAGCTTCGTTGGATGCTGCTGGGGAGCCGTAGCGAAAGACTACAACTCGATCTACGGCGCTAGGATCCTCATGGGCGCAGGCATGGCGAGTGCAGCGTGAGTTTTGAGGCTCGGCGCTGCTCCCCCTTTTCTCGGTCGAGCTGATTCGTCGGGTTTTCAGGGTAATGCTCGGCTCTACTATCACCGATATGTTCTTTGTACACCAACATGGCGTTCGCATTGCTTGGTGGCAGGTGAGTGGCTCCCTATGCAGCGCCGAAAGCTTCGGCGATGCCTTCGGCCATTAGGAGCGCTGTCCTCGACAGCGGCAGCGGTCGGTGAGCTTCTGAACTGACTCAAAGACGCTCCTCAGGTCTCTTACTGTGCCTCAGTGAATCTCACTCCCATCATTTCGGGCGTGATTGCCACCAACCACGGCTGGCGAGCTTGCTTTTGGGTGCTCGGCGCTTTCGAGGGCGCCGTGCTCGTCGGAATCTTCTTCCTCTGCCCGGAGACTATGTACGATCGTCCAGCCTCGGCGTCGGATCCTTTGGAGGTCGAAAAGTACACCGCCGAGCACATCGAGGACAAGGAGAAGGAGGGAGCCATGACCTCGTCCTCGTCAGCCATTGAGGCTCAACAAGACGGTCCCGTCGTCGACACTCTCAGCTTCGGGGCCTCGCTCAAACTTTGGAGCCACTTCAAGCCTCGCGACCCTCTCTACGTCGTCGTCCTTCGCCCCTTCGCCGTTCTCCTCTCGCCTCACATCTTCTGTGAGTTGGGATTGCTCTACTTTCAGTGGGGAACAGTCGCTAACACTCTGAGCCGCACAGACTCCAACCTCGCCTACACCATCAGCTTCGCCTGGTTCGTCATGACGGGTGAGTTCCCGCAAGATTCGGCGCCGACGAGGGCACATCAGAGAGGAGCTGAGCTGACCTTCTGTGTATTGCATCTTCTTTCTTTTCAATAGGCGCGACATACGGTCAAATGTACGAGGGAATGTACTATCAAGAGTCTGTGAGTTTGACGCTCGGTCGCTCGACGCTTCAGCGTGCTCGTCATAGTGGATCGCTGATTCTCTTTCCTCTCCCTGACTCGTCTTCAACATCTCCCTCTCAACTCAACCTCCCCTTCTCAGGTCTCTACTGTAGGCGTTCTCGCGGGCGTCGCTCCCATGATCGGCACCATCGCCGCCTGCCTCATTTCTGGTCCTCTCACCGACTGGTCGGCTCGCTACCTCTCGGTTCGCAACCATGGTAAGCTCCACTCTTCATCCCCCTCCCTCCATGAGATTGGTGCAGCTCGCTTCTCGCTGCTTCCTTGAGCGCTTGCTGACTTTCGACTCGGCTCGACGATTGTCGCTCCTTCCCAGGCATCTTCGAGCCCGAGTACCGTCTCGTCGTCCTCATTCCCGCTTTCATCACCACCGCTATCGGCGGCTTTGGCTGGGCTTGGACCGTCGGTCCTGGATGGAACGTCCTCGTCTCGACGTCCATCGCCGGCTTCGTCTTCTGTGGCTGCACTCTCGGCATCTGCGCCGTTGTGGGGTGAGTGCAAGTTCCCTTGTGTTTCAAAGAGTTTTGTCGCGCGGCGTCAGGGTGCAGAGGCGGCGTTTTGTGTCTCGAGTCGAGCTGACTTTTCCCTGTCCCTTCTCCTTTCCCCTTTCCCTTCCGCTTTCATTGCCTCGTCCTTTTCAGCTACGCCAACGCGTGCTACCCCAAACAGGGAGGAGATACCTTCGCTATTATGATGCTTGCTAGTCGCGCCGCCATATTCGGCATGACCGTGAGTTTTCCTCAAGCTTCTTACACCTACTCCCTCGGGCCCGACGGCTGACCTTGCCTTCAACCTTCCCACTGCAGTACGTCGTCAAGTGAGTTGCAGTGGAGCTGAGATCTCGAAAGAAGCTCCAATTATTGTACGCTGACCTTCCACCTCCCTCGACCTTTCCAGCGACTGGCTCGGTGAGCTTCCCCGCTTTTTATCGCCGAGCGCCGAGCTCCGAAGCTGACCTTAATCTTCACAGCCCTCTACGGCGTCAAGAACTTCCTCGGCATCATGACGGGAGTCACTCTCGGACTCTACCTTCTCGGAGTTCCCGTCTACTGCTACGGAAAGAGGATCAGGAGCTGGACGGCGCAATCCAAGGTGCTCGGCTGGTGCTGCTCTTGACGGGGGGGAGGAAGAGGGGTGTGGGCTTTCACAGAGAAGGTTTATAGGACATCACAAAATATTGAGAAATGTTATCACTGTATTTGAGCCTCTCTTGAGTCCTACCGAAAGCGAGAACTGCGAAGAGCAAGGGCATCCCCGCCTGCGCCGAACTCTTTGGCGAGCCGCTGAAAGCTGGAAGCACCCTTGCTCGGGGGTCTGAGCCGCTTCGCTACTTGAAACAAGCTATCCCGTCAATGCTAAGTCTTGTTCTCTGCTCTACTGGCCATCAATGTAGTCTTTAAGCAAAGTAAAGATTGCACGATGGAGCCTGCTCAACCCTGCACCTCGGTATCGGCGACTGCACTGGACTTGTGCTTGGCTTGGAACCCCCAGTTATCGGGAGCGGGTCCCAAGAACATCTGTAGATCCAGCGAGGGGTCAGCGAGGTTGCGAGAAGAGCTCGGCGAAGGGAAGGACGAACCTCGGTGATCTTGACCCAGTCGGCCGCTTGGTCGCTGGCGAGGAGGGTCTGGAGAGAGGAAGAGCAATCAGTAGCGCTCTCGAGTAAAGAACGTAGCAGCAACAACTCACCTCCAACTCGTCTCGGCCGCGGTAAGGGAATGCTCGCTCGTTGAGCTGCACGGGGAAACGCTCGAGCAGTCCGACGGGAATGTAGCGGTGGGTGAAGCTCAAGCTCTCGCATACGAAGCGACGAACGTGGTTGACACCGACTTGGTCGGATCCCTGTTGGCGAGAAGGGGTCAGCACGAGGAAAGCCGAGAATGAGACGTCAAACTCACCCAGTGCTCGAGTCCGTAATCGACCAGCTTGCCAACCATGTCGAGTCGCTCACGAGACGAGATATCCCAATCCCTCTTCTCCTTGATCTCGGTGAAGAGCCATGGCTGTCAAAGGAACCTCATCAGCGGCTGGTCGTCTCGAAACTCGGCGCTCGAAAACTCACCTTGATTAAAGCACCACGGGCGATCATAATTCCGTCGACGCCGGTAGCCTCCATGTTCTCGTAGTAGGTACGGAAGTCGTAAGCATCTCCATTACCGAAGATGGGAATGGGAGCGAGACCCTCGTCGGCGGCCGTCTCGCGCAGGACCTTGGCGCATTGAGCGATGTCTGCGGAGGGAGGGAAGGTTAGCAAGATATCAAACAGAAAGATGTGAAGAGGTAGACGTACAGGCGTAGTCGGCCTTGGTCTTGTAGCGTTGCTGACGAGAACGGCCGTGCAGCTGCAGCGAGAAGGGGGTCAGCTTGAGCGATCGAAGGTGCACGAGGAGAGCTCACGGTCATCGCACTGAGACCCCACTCCTTCTGGAACTTGGGGATGAGCTTGTGAGCCACAGGCGAGTTGTGCTGGACCTGCGAAGGAGAAGACGGCGAGTCAGTCAGGCCAGCGAGAGCGAAACGAAGAAGCGACGCACTCCGTTGCGAATCTTGATGGTGAGAGGAATCTCTCCGAGGACTTGCGACATGCCGACGAGCGACTTGCCGAGCTTGGTGGCGTGTTGAAGAAGCGCCGAACCGGCTCCCTTGTTGAAGACGAGGTCGATGGGGCAACCGCAGTTGATGTCTGGTAAAGCGGATAGCGAGGATAAGCAAGTGCGTACTAGGAGAGCGAGAAAGAGCTCCAACTCACCCAAAAAGTCGATATCGCAGTGCTTGACGATCTGCTCGGCGGCGGGAACGAGAGCTTGAGGCCGACTACCGCACAGCTGCACTCCAAACGTCTTCTCACTGGGATGCCTTCGAACTAGACTCCACTCGTTCGAGTTTCCTGTGAACATGCAAGGAGGAGTCAGCGTTTGTTCTGCTCGACGCCGAGCGAGACTCCCAACTCACCGTTCATGAACTCCTGCGCCAGTCCCATCTCACTACAACTGATATCGTTTCCGTAATCTCCGCACAATCGTCGGAAGGGTTCGTTGCCGACGGTGGTGAGAGGGGCGAGGTAGAGCTTTCCTCGCCAGTCGAGACGACGTTTCTCCGTGGCGCGAACGGGGGCGAGATCGGGAACGAAGGAGCGGGAAGGGTGAGAGTCGACGTCCATGGGAGCTTCTGCGGGTGCGGTGGTGGTGCTGGCGTCGACCGAGGGAGTGGAAGTGGAGGGTTCTTGAGGTGCTGCTGCCGCCGCCGCTGCTGCTGCCTCGGCGTCGGCTTTGGCCTTCGCAGCCGCCGCATCCTCGAGATTCCGGTTGTTGGGCTTGCCATCCCGTCCCCTCTTATTCTTGCCCTTTCCGCTTCCTCCATCCGTCCTCGTATCGACAGCCTCGCCGATCGACGCAAGGTAGGCAGCTGCGAGGGGCGACTCTCCCTTGCGAATGTCCTTGATCGTCTCCATCGAGATAAAGTTGAACTCGCCCTTGTCGCTCAACATCTTGAACGCCTCCTCTCCATGCTCCTTCTTCCTCTGCGCAATCTTGTCCTCGTCCACAATGAGCTCCCAGCCACTGCCGGCGAGTCCTGCGCCGTCCTCGACCTTGCGCATGTGGCTGAGACCGAATCGACACTTGAAGCCGAAGGCACAGTAGCCGAGGTTGGCAAAGGCGGGGCAGATGTGGTCGGTGAGGGCGGGAGTGAGATCGTCGGGATTGGTGGGGAGGGAGAACTGGATGTCGGCGAGGCGGGCAGCGAGGTAGGCCGAAACATCGTGACTGTAGCGGCAGGCGTCTCCGCGGTCGCATTCCTTGCCCTTGGAGATGTTGGTACAAAGCTTGATGTCCTCGACACCGGCTTGGTGGTGGAAGGAGCGGCCCTGCGAAGCGAGAGGGAACGGTCAGCTCGGCGCCGAGCAGCGAGATTACCTCCAGACTCACCTTGTTCTGACCCTTCCCCTTCTTCCTACCTCCTGCACCATCATCTCCCTCCCCAGCAGCAGTATCTCCTCCAGCAGCCTTAGCAGCAGCCTTCGCCGCCTGCTTCGCCTGCCACTCCTCCTCCTTCTTAGCCCTCGCCAACGCCTTCTTCTGAGCACCCGAAAGGCGGACGCGCTTCTCGGCAGGTTGTTCCTCGGTCGACTCGGAAGCAGGCGTAGCGGCACCGTCGACGGGAGCGGGCGAGTCGACGTTGGTGGCCTGCTCTTGCTGCTCAGCTTGAGGAGCGCGTAGGGGGACGGCGTTGCGCGAGTCGGAGCGGCCCTCAGCGGCGTCGTCGTCGTTCTCTTTTGGTTGCGAGTTCTTGCCCATCTTCTCCCAGAGGACGAATCTGCGACGATTGGAGAGCACGGCCGAAAGATGAGAAAGTGCGTTTTGAGGGAGCTGTAGTCGAGCAGGGCTTACTCTGAGCGAATGGGTGCAGTCCCCGGACGTTGTTCCCAGTACGGCTGTTTGCTTTCCTCCTGCATCGCGGGCGCAGGCTGAGGTTGAGAATCCATCGTCGAGTCTGGGCGGAGGCGAAGGTCGATGTCGCTCGCTCGCTGACCCAAAGCTCTCCCTCTGGCCATTTCGTCGTCTCTGCTTCTCGGCTTCAAATCGTTGTAGGTTGGTCCACAAAGCAAACTGAATCGCTCACAGCTCACCCCGCCTCTTCTACAGAGCTACACGTCCTCTTATCCGCATTCTCCCCGCACCCTAAACGACGATGGAACCGCTGCCGCCTGTAGCTGTCCCCAGTGGTTTCGCTGTACCAGAAGCGAACTTCTACTTTGATGTTGTAAGAACTTCTACTTTGATGTGGTATCTCACCTTCTGCATCCTTGCTGCTTTCGCTGACCTTTGATGCGCTCTCGTCGCGAGGTCTGTCCATACGCTTTCATCGCGAGCGAGCGGCTCCACGACATTGCTCGGGTTACCGGTGAGTCAAAATTCCTTATAGAAGCATTGAACGTGGGCTGTAGTGGTGCAGTTGGGCCGTCGAGGGAGTCTAACGCCTTCGCAACTGAGCCGGTTGCCGGTCACGAGGTCTTGCTCGCCGTTCGCATGCTGATGTATCGACTCTGCAACCTACAGGAGCCAAGATCACCTGGAAACCCGTCCTCCTCGGTGCCCTCTACGACCTCACCAAAGCCCCTCAAGGCAAGGACGGCTCGGCGACGACGGTCATGCCTCCAGCCAAGAAGGCCATCGTCATGCAGGATTTCCAACGCGAGATCCGTCGGTATCAAATTCCCCTCAAGTTTCACCCTCAGCACCCTCTGAAGAGCGTCGATGCTGGACGTCTCCTCTGCGCCTTCCCTGATCACCTTCGGCCCAAACTCGCTCGAGCGCTCTTCCGCGCTTACTGGCTCGATGGCGCCAACATCAACAGCCGAGTTACTCTACTTCGCATTGCTCGCAGCTTGAAGCTGACATCGGTAGCCGTGAGTCGAGTCTTGTCGCCGAAGTGAGGCGAGAGCTGATCCTCGTCCTCCTTGCTCGCAGTCTCCGAATCATGCTGGACCCTTTTCGCTCACGCCAGAGCTTCAGTTTCCTCTTGACGAGACCATATTCGCCGATACACGTGAAGACAAGCTTCGCGCCAACACCCAAGAAGGTGAGTTGCTCGATCTCGGCGATAGCGTCGCGCACTCACTCTCCCTCACCCACAGCCTTCGAGCTCGGCGCCTTCGGAGTCCCCTCCTTCTACATCCCCGCAGAGAAGAAGCTCTTCTGGGGCCAAGACCGTCTCCATCTCTTCGAAGCCTACCTCACGGCCATCAAGCTGAGGAAGCCGGTGCACAAGCTCCGCGCGCTCGAGCGCTTCCACCCTCGCTGCCTTCGTACTCCGCCCGAGGATCGCGCAAGGACGCTCAAGTTTTGGTTCGACTTCTCGAGCCCTTGGAGCTACTTGGCGTGGACTCAGCTTGAGAGGCTGCAGCGCGATGCGGGACCGGGGTTGACGATTGAGCTGAAGCCGTTCCTTCTTGGCGGGCTCTTCAAGGCGTGAGTGTAGCCTTTCCCTCAGCTTCTGATAGTCGTCGACGACCGCTACTGAAACCCTGCTAACCCTTCGACCTCGCGCAGGATTGGCACCCCCGTCGTCCCCTCCGAGAGCATGTCTGCCGCTCGCGCCACCTACAACATGCAAGACCTCCACGACTGGTCGGACTTCTGGGGCGGCGTTAACTCGCAAGAGTACCCTCCTCTGGATCCCCCCGCCCTCGCCTGGCCTTCGACGTTCCCCATCCGCTCGGTCACGGCCCTCCGAGTCGCCCTTCTCGACCTCAAGACCGTTCCCGCCATCTACCGCGCGGCGTGGAGGGACGACAAGCTCATTTCAGAGGAGAAGGTGCTCATCGAGGTCCTCAACGCCAATGGATTTGATGGAGAGGACTTGGTTCGCGCGGCGACGACGGGTCCCGAGAGCGAAGTGAGTTCTTCTACTCGGCGAGAGCGAGGAAGGCCGACTGAATCTCTTCGCATTGCAGACCGTCAAAGCTCAGCTTCGCGCCAACACCGACGAAGCGGTCACCCTCGGTCTTTGCGGAGCTCCTACCTTCCAGATGGGAAAGACCCTCGTTTGGGGAGGAGATCGTCTCAATCACGTAGCTGACCTCGTCTTGGGATGGAGGTAAGCACCAGCTCGACTGCTCTCGATATGGGAGTGAAGAGCTGACCCTCCTCGCGCTCGCAGGCCCGAGAAGTCCAACCTCAAGGCTTCGGTCGCTGCTTTCCGTGAGTCTCGGCGTTCGTTTCTCTTCGAACGTTGTCGCTGACCGTCTCCCTCGACGCGTAGCTCATTTCGATTACCGACTGTAGTCAAACTCGAGCTTCGCCCTCCGACATTCACGAGGAGTGCTCGAAGCGCCGAGTAGACGAGGAGGATCAGATCGAACGGACGCTAGCGTAGTGCAATCATTTAGTACAATCATCAACCTCATTCTCTTGACACGGGGCGAGGATCCACAGACCGCATCGCGCGAGCTCTCGCTGCCTCTCACGCTCCTCTGGCGAGCTCGGTGGTATCGAACAGCTGCTTGCAACCTCCACGTCTAACGCTTGACCCAGGTGAACTTTTTCCTGGCCTTGAGCTGTCCCGTCTTCTTCCTCTCCACCATCCTCGGGTCGCGCTCGATGAGCTTGGCTGTAATGAGAGACAAATCAGCGCCGAACGAGCCAGCGGAAAGACGAAAGCCGGACTCACCCTTCTTCAACAGATCCCTCCAAGTCTCGGTTGCCTCCTCAATACGTCCAGCCTCGACCTCACACCTCTCCCACTCGACTAAAGCCCTAGCAACTCCCATCGCGACGGCATCAGCCTGCGCGGCGATTCCTCCTCCCTTGACGATGGCGAAGACGTTGAACGATCCGAGAGACGAGGTGAGGGTGAGAGCCTGGATGGCGGCGGCGGAGTGGGTGTGGAGAGGGAAGTAGGTGGGAAGGGGCTTGGAGTTGACGAGGACTCGACCGGGGATCTGCTCGGCGGCGTCGGCGGCTCCTTGGGCTGGGATGATCCAAACGCGAGCACCACTCTCCTTCCTCCTTCCAACGGCCATGACCCTGCCCTCCTTGTCCTTCTTTCCCAACCGACGGTCCTTGCCCACTACACGGTCGACAGCGATTCCAGTCGAGGAGACGGCCTGAGGCTGCTGGAAGCGAGCCAAAATGTCCTCGAGCTGAGCGCGCAAGCTAACGCTATCACCACGGAACGCATCCTGTCCTTCCAGTGCACCCTTGGAAGCGGCGACGGGGTCGACGACGAGGGAAGGCGAGGAAGGGGAAGGGAGTTGGTCGGCGAGCTCCGCGTATGGCAGCAGACCTTCGAGGTTGGACAGGACGCTGGTGAGCTTCTTGTATTGGCTAGACTTGAGGTCTGTTCCATTGCGGAGGTAGGTGGCCATCTCCTTGGTGGCCATCCATCGTCGAGCGCGAGGATGCGGCAGGGTCGAACTGAATTCTGCGTCGACGCCTAGGGAGGAGTTGATGGAAGGGAGCAGGCCCGCCTTGAAGAGGTGGGCGCGAGAGGCGGTTAGAGTGGTTTGGAGGGATTGGAGCGTAGCGTTGAGCGAAGGCCGAGCGGTGAACCAGAGCGAGTTGGGCGGCAGCTGTTGGCGAGGTTGAGAAAAGGATTGAGTTGGGAAGAAGGAAGAGGTGGTAGTGCTAGACTGGGCCCGTGCTAGTCGTGGTGCTTGCACTGATTGCTTCAGCGCCCCGAGTGGTGTTCTTGATGCCATTGCTGAGCGAGTTGGGAGAAGCGAGAGCTGGTCGCGCGTCGAAGTTCTGAGTCCCGGGACGATTCGCCAAGTCGTGTGCAGGTCAATCCACTTCACTACAGAGTGCAGATCGGCTTCAAAGACTCGTTCAATGTTTTCTTACAGCGAAGAACTCTCTTGAAAGCGCTCACACCGCTTCAACTCGTTGCACTCTCCCTTCGCCGAGCTCCTCCGCCTCGTCGTGCGTGAGCCTTCTGGACTAGGTGCAAGTCGTCGAGGCCTGAATCTTGAGTATGATGCAGCCTGCCGAACTGAGCACACTCGTGACGAGCACGACTGCTCAGCTGAAGGCCAGCCTCGGCGACGCCGACGGAACGGAGCCAACAATGTCGAGCACCGTAGAGGATCACCTGATGGCATGCTCGTCTCAACGAGAGCGAGATTTAATTTCCTACAACTCTGCACGTGCAATACTTGAAAAGCTAAATCCGAAAGCCTGCGAACCTCTCAGTTCGGCGCTCGGCTCGCCAGCTCTACAGCTGCAATGAAGCTCATCGGGAGGACGAGGACGTCCACAGTGACAGAAAACAGTCTTCCTCATATACTCCAATCCATCCCGAGCCCAATGGTCTACTCCTCCGGTCGAAAACGACCCCCGAGCCCCAACGCTCGCGATCGCCGAGCCCGCGGCGACGCTTCCTGAGCACTGAGGGAGTTGCTGCAGTGCATTGGAGTTTTCAAAAACTGCATGCAAGCTGTATCAGTTTAGATCGCTCGCTTTTGCCCTCATTAGCTCGGAATACTGGCCTCTAAGCCCTTCGAATCGAGGCGCCGAGCACCGAAAGATGGCTTGATGGCAAGATCAAGCACAAGAGAGCCTTTGTGAGAGGATTTAGGTGCTCCCCAGACCATCAGAAAAAGTCTTTTCCCAGCCAGAGAATCGCCCAGAGATGCTGCACCGAGTCAAACTGGCCCAGCAGCCTCGCGAATGCCAGTGTGGGCTCAACGTCGGCGATTAATGAGGATCAAGGAGGCATCGGGGCACGGGGGCTTGGCCTGGAGGTCAGTATTGTACTTTGATAAGGCTTCTGCTATTCAGTGAACCGCTACATGCTGCTACAAGCTCGCGACCGTCTGACCGAGGGATTGACATCGATTCGATGGTGGGGCGGGGCGAGGAGAACGAGAGGCCAACTTGGCTTTGCCTCTGCCCATATCTCTCGAACACTTTCCCCTGCACCTCTTCAGCACTCACCACCAACCAGATCTTCCCCCTTCTCGCCGTCGAATCCCGAACGACCTCTCCTGGTTGCCCCGCTCTTCCACCTCCGCCTCGATCCCCGGCCTGCCCGCTTACCTTCCTCCCTCTCGCTTCTCTCGTTCGTCTCAAATCTTTCGAAGGTTTTGCAGCAGTACAGCATAGCTAACACTCTCGCCTGTACCCCCCTCTTCTCTCCCTGCCAACCGACCAACCCCCTTCCGCTGCTTGCCGGCTTTCGTCACGGCCCATCTGGCTTTCGCTTCCCACAGCTCTTCCTCCTACCACAGCCATCATGGCCGACTCTGTACACACCCTCAGGACTCCCGTGTACGTCTTTAATCTTTCTCTGCAGCCTCATCCTCCCGCGGCCCCGGCTCAGCCAGCTGACGCTCTATCATCTCCCCCTCCTCCAGCCCATCGCGACCTGCTTCGCCTGGCGCTGCTGGTACTCCTTCGATTGCTGGACTTCGTCGTCTCGGACGGGGACCAGCTCCCCTTCGCAAGATCCTCATCGCCAACCGTGGTGTAGGTCTCTTGCTTGAGCGTGATTTCCTCGCCCACCGTCGGTCACGGCTGACCCTAGTCGCTCTCCCTCGCGCACAGGAAATCGCCATTCGTATCATCCGTACCGCTCATGAGCTTGGTATGACCACCGTCTCGATTCACTCGGCAGAGGATCGCTTCAGCGCTCACCGCACCAAGGTGGGGGACCTTTCCGTTTCGTCGCTTTGAAGCTAGCTCCCGAAGGCTGACTCGCTCGAATTGTGCAGGCCGACGAGTCCTACGTTGTCGGAGAAGGAATGACTCCCGTTGCGGCTTACCTCGCTCAGGACGACATCATCAGGGTGAGTTCAGAGCGACAACTTGGGACGCCGCAAGTTGGAGCTAAATTCCTCGCTTAACTCGCCAATCGCCAACAGATCGCTCTCGAGCACGGCGTCAGCATGATCCACCCTGGTTATGGATTCCTCTCCGAGAACGCCGAGTTCGCAAAGAAGGTCGAGGCGGCCGGTATGCTCTTTGTGGGTCCCCAGCCCTCCGTCATTGACGGTCTCGGAGACAAGATCAAGGCTCGTGAGCTGGCCATCTCTATCGGAGTCCCCGTCGTTCCCGGTACCCCTGGAGCCATCTCTTCCTACGAGGAGGGAGCCGAGTTCGTCGAGAAGCACGGATTCCCAGTCATCATCAAGGCCTCGATGGGAGGAGGAGGTAGGGGAATGCGTGTCGTCAAGGAGCAGAAGGACTTCAAGGAGGCGTTCGCTATGGCTACCTCCGAGGCCAAGACTGCTTTCGGCGATGGAACCGTTTTCGTTGAGAGGTGAGTGCTCGGCGCCGCCCGACTTGGACGCTTCGAGAGCTGACCTTTTGGCTCCGCAGGTTCCTCTACAAGCCCCGTCACATCGAGGCTCAGCTCCTCGGAGATTCGCAGGGCAACGTCGTCCACCTCTTCGAGCGTGACTGCTCGGTTCAGAGGAGGCACCAGAAGGTCGTCGAGCTCGCCCCCGCTGGCTCCATCAGTGAGGAGTTGAGGGCTACTCTCCTCGCCGACGCCGTCAAGATTGCCAAGGCTGTCAAGTACCGCAACGCCGGAACCGTAAGTCGTCGATTCTCCTACATGAAGGAAGGCGAGAGTAGACGGCTGATCTTCGCTCCGTTCTTTCGTCTCGCAGTGCGAGTTCCTCGTCGACGACAAGGGACACTATTTCATCGAGATCAACCCTCGTGTCCAAGTCGAGCACACCATCACCGAGGAGATCACCGGTATCGACATCATCGCCGCTCAGATCCAGATTGCCGCTGGAGCTACCCTTCCCGAGCTCGGCCTCACCCAGGACACCATCACCAAGCGCGGTTACTCGATCCAGTGCCGCATCACCACTGAGGACCCCGCCAACGGTTTCCAGCCCGATACTGGAAAGATTGAGGTCTACAGGTCCGCTGGAGGAAACGGAGTTCGTCTCGACGCCTCTTCGGGTTTCGCTGGAGCTCAGATTACGGTGAGTTGAGGAGGTTGTTCGCTAGCGAACTCTGAACTGACTCGTTTCTTTCTTCGCAGCCCCACTACGACTCGCTTCTCGTCAAGTGTACCGTTCGTGGAGCCACTTTTGAGATCGCTCGCCGCAAGATGCTCCGTGCTCTCGTCGAGTTCCGTATCCGAGGTGTGTCGACCGCTCGACTAACTTCGCGGAGCTGTTGCTGACCTCTCGATTCGCCCACAGGTGTCAAGACGAACATCCCCTTCCTCTTCCGTGTCCTTTCGCACCCCGTCTTCGTCGGCCAGGAGACCTGGACCACCGTATGTCTTGCTTCTCAATGGCGAACGGCAAGAGCTCATCTGCTGACTTCTCTTTCTCCAACAGTTCATCGACGACACTCCCGAGCTCTTCCAGCTCGTCACCTCGCAGAACCGTGCCCAGAAGTTCCTCGCCTACCTCGGAGACCTCGTCGTCAACGGCTCGACCATCAAGGGACAAGTCGGCGAGCCCGGTCTTCACGAGGAGATCCCCATCCCTACTCTTGTGGACCCCGAGGATGAGTCCAAGACCCTCGACACTAGCGCGCCTTGCCAGACGGGATGGAGGAACATCATTCAGAAGGAGGGTCCCGAGGGATTCGCCAAGGCCGTTCGCGCCTACCCTGGTTGCTTGATCATGGGTGAGTGAACTTCATTCGTCGCCTGAGACCGTCGCAGTCGCCGACTTGGTCTCGCTCGGCGCACGCCTTCGAACACTCTCGAAGCCGATCGCTGACCTTCTTCACTTCAAACAGACACCACCTGGCGTGATGCCCACCAGTCGCTCCTCGCGACCAGGCTTCGTACCATCGACATGGCCAACATCGCCAAGGAGACTTCGCACGCCCTTCAGAATGCCTACGCTCTCGAGTGCTGGGGTGGAGCCACCTTCGACGTCGCCATGCGTTTCCTCTACGAGGACCCTTGGGAGCGTCTCCGCACCCTCCGTGCTCTCGTCCCCAACATCCCTCTCCAGGCCCTCGTTCGTGGAGCCAACGCCGTCGGATACACTTCGTACCCCGACAACGCCATCTACGAGTTCTCGGCTCGCGCTGTTGAGAACGGACTGGACATCTTCCGTGTCTTCGATTCGCTCAACTACATCGACAACATGCGTCTCGGTATCGACGCCGCCAAGAAGGCTGGAGGAGTCGTTGAGGCTGCTATCGTGAGTCGGCCGAATCTCGACCGCGCCGAGTTGAGCTGACCTCGCCTCCTTCCTCCAGTGCTACTCGGGAGACGTCGCCAACCCCAAGAAGACCAAGTACACCCTCGAGTACTACCTCAACTTTGCCCAGGAGCTCGTCGACTGCGGTATCCACGTTCTCGCCATCAAGGATGTGAGCTGCTCTTCCCTCGTCTACGAGAATCGAACGATAGCTAACTCTTCTCCTCCTTCAGATGGCTGGTCTCCTCAAGCCCGAGGCCGCTACGATGTGAGCTCTCGCCCTCCTCTAATCGCTCGCGCCGAAGCTGACGCTCTTCGCTTCTCGCAGTCTCGTCGGCGCTCTCCGCGCCAAGTTCCCCGACATGCCCATCCACGTTCACTCGCACGACACCGCCGGTATCTCTGCCGCCAGTATGATCGCCTGCGCTGCCGCTGGAGCCGATGTCGTCGACGTCGCCATCGACGCCCTCTCGGGAACCACCGCTCAGCCCTCGATGGGAGCCGTTTGCTCTGCCCTTGAGCAGACCAACCTCGGCACTGGAATCTCGCACAAGAACATTCAGGCTCTCAACCTCTACTGGTCCTCGGTCCGCCAGCTTTACACCTGCTTCGAGGCTAACGTCAGGTCTTCCGACTCTGGAGTCTTCGACCACGAGATGCCCGGAGGTGCGCTTGCTCTCCTTCACTACATCGCGAGAACGCTGCTGATTCCCCTCTCTCTCGATCACAGGTCAGTACACCAACCTCATGTTCCAGTCGCAGCAGCTCGGACTCGCTGGACAATGGAAGGAGGTCGTCAAGTCCTACATTGACGCCAACATCCTTGTGAGTAGCTTCTTCGCACTGAAGTAGAGCTTCTGTTGACCCACCTCCTCCCCTGCAGTGCGGTGACATCGTCAAGGTTACGCCCTCGTCCAAGGTCGTCGGTGACTTCGCCCAGTTCCTCGTCGCCAACAAACTCTCGAGGCAGGACGTTATCGACCAGGCCGACAAGCTCGATTTCCCCAACTCGTAGGCTTTGCTTGCTTCTCCGATCCTCAGCCCTTTCTGACCTCCTCTGCCTCCCTCGCAGCGTCGTCGAGTTCTTCCAGGGATACCTCGGCCAGCCCGTGGGTGGCTTCCCCGAGCCTCTTCGCAGCAAGATCATTCGCGACAAGAAGCGTATCGACGAGCGACCCGGAAAGGATATGGAGCCTTACGCCTTCGAGAAGGTCCGCAAGGGTGAGTCGTCGAGTTTCGAGCGAGAAGCCGCCGAGAGCTTCAGATCGCTGACCTTGACTCACATTCTGCAGAGCTCACCGAGAAGTACGGCACCACCATCACCTCGACCGACGTCCTCTCGTACTGCATGTACCCTAAGGTGTTCGAGGAGTTCAAGGAATGGACCACCAAGTACGGAGACCTTTCCGTTCTCCCTACTCGCTTCTTCCTCGGCAAGCCCAAGGTCGGAGAGGAGATCCACATTGCCATCGAGAAGGGAAAGACCCTCATCGTCAAGCTCGTCGCCATCTCGCCCGTCAACGTCGAGACCGGTATCCGCGACATCCTCTTTGAGCTTGTGAGTTCTGCTCTGTATCAAATCGACTCGCGATTCGATAGCTGACGCTTCCTTTTCTCAAACAGAACGGAGAGCTCCGTGCCGTCCAGGTCGAGGACAAGAACGCCGCGATCGAGACTGTTCGTCGCGAGAAGGCTACCTCCGAGCCCGGATCCATTGGCTCGCCTATGTCGGCCGTCGTCGTCGAGGTCCGTGTTCACGAGGGACAGGACATCAAGGCTGGTGACCCGTGAGTCCTCTCCAGCCCTTCTTTCGTCGTTTCCTCGCTAACTCGGCGCTCTCCTCCCCCAGCATCTGCGTTCTGAGTGCCATGAAGATGGAGCAGATCGTCTCGTCGCCCGTCAGTGGAAAGGTGTCGCGTGTTACTGTTACCGAGGGAGACTCGTATGTTCATTTCTTCTCCCTTTCGCGGCTCGAGCATTTGCTGACTGCTCTCTCCAATCTCACAGCATCGCCCAGGGAGATCTCGTCGTTGTTGTCCAGCATTCGTAGAGCTGGTCGTAGGAGGAAGAAGATATTGAAGCATTTGGACTCTGGAAGCCTGCAGACCTTGAATTTGAAACTGTTTTTGTGCCCTCTCATTCGTCGCCCGGCGAGCGAGACACGAAGGCCGAGAGCAAGCGAACGACAGTGATTGCGATGCAAAGCGAACAAGCGACGAACGATAGAGAATGCTACACATCAATCCCTCCTTGAGTAGACTTCAAAGCCGTCTTCCTCGGTCATGCCACTCGCCAGAAGGGCCTCCTCCTCCTCAGCATCCGCGACGTCGTCGTCCTCCTGCCCCTCATCGTCCTCGAAGAAGAAGCCTTCCTCCTCCTCTTCCTCCTCCTCCTCGTCGTCTAGCTCAATCTCCTGCACCTTCGTCTTCTTCTTGGCCGGCGCAGCTTTGGGCTTCTTGGGCTCGGCGGTCGCTTTACGTTTCGTTCCCTTGCCTTTGCCTTTGCCCGACACGCGAACGTCCATAAGGAGCTCTACGAGGAGTCCCTCAGCTTCGACGTCCTCGGGCGAGATGCGAGTGAAGCGAGAGGCGCGGGAGGAGACCTGGAGATAGGCGATGACCGAGTACGCGGCTGCGAAACGAACGAGCGAGGTCAGCGAGGATAGCAGACGACGAAGAGGAGTGAGAGAGAACTCACTGCCGTGGAACGTCTCGACGAGGTAGCCATCGACGAGCAAGCGCATGAGCATGGCTTCGCACGTGTCCTTGTCGAGCGTGACTTTTCCTCCTGCCACCTCGTTAACGTCGACCGATCCCTTGCCCTTTCCCTTCGAGCCCTGCGTCTGGGTCGAGAAGCCTCCTTTGCCGAGCCCACGAACGAGGTCGGCCGCTTGAGGAAGGGTGAGGGTAGCGGATTGCTTGCCGGCAGCGGAGAGGATGCGAAGGGCGCGGTAGGCGTGATGGGAGATGTCGAGGGATTCGTAGGTCGAGGGATCGCGGAGACAGTTGTCGCAGTGCTGGCAGGGCTCGTCTCCACCTTCGGCGGCGAACGCCGAGGAGCTCGAGTGAGTTGCCTCGAATGAGCGGGCGAAGAGGATCTTGCGGCAGGTGCGGAGGTCCTCGCACATCTTGACCATCTCGAAGACTGTTTGGGAGCGAATGTCAGCGATCAGAGTATAGGAACGCAGGTTACGGTCGACGGACGCTTCTCCTTGCCGCCCGAATGATACGACTGGCGAGAGAAGAGGATTAGCACCAACATCGACGAGGCCGGAGAAGCTCACGTACCTCGTAGATCAAAGTAGAGATGCGAGAGACGTCTGCAGCGCGACTGAAGAGCACACAATCGCTTTGAAGCCCATCGCGACCGGCGCGACCCGATTCCTGCGACGCCGAGCGAGGTCAGCGGGCTGTTAGCGGGCGAAGAGGAGACACTATTACCTGATAGAAGTTGGAAAGAGACTTGGCGAGTGAGTGGTGAATGACGAAGCGAACGTCGGGCTTGTCGATGCCCAGCCCGAAGCTGCGAAGGCCAAAGGAAGGTCAGCTCGGTAGCCGTCAGAGTCACGAGATCACTCACCTGGCGTTGGTAGCCACGACCACATGAATCTTCTTCCTCCTCCACTGATCCTGCACGCGCAGCTTCTCGTCGTTCTCGAGCTGAGCGTGATAAACGGCGGCGCGAACAGAGGAGGTGCTCAGCTGGCGAACGACGTTCTCGCAATCCGCTCGAGTGAGGCAGTAGATGATGCCCGTGTCGCCCTTGTGAGTCTCCTCGATGTAGTCGATGATGGCTTGAACTTGCGCCGCGGCTGCACTGGGCTTGGGAAGCACTTGGTAGATGAGATTCGGGCGGTAGAGCGGGGAGGAGAAGAGGACGGTGGTGTTGGGCAGAGCGGCCTCGCCGGGGGAGGTCTTGGTGGGGAGAGCGAGAGTCTTGAGCATGTCGGCGATGACGGATGCGGGGGCGGTGGCGGTGGTGCAGAGGATGGGGACGGAGGGGAAGAGGGCTTTGAGACGACGAAGCGCTTGGTAGCTCGTTCGGTAGTCGTGTCCCATCGTCGAGATGCAGTGAGCCTCGTCGATGACGAAGCGGACGAGGAGTCCGGAATCGTACATCTTGGTGAGGGTCGACATGAAGGTCTTGCTCTTGTCGAGTCGCTCGGGCGTCACGTACACGAGCTTGGGCGGTGGGTCCTGCTCGTCCTCGTCGAAGTGCTTGGCAGCCTTGCCCTTGCCCTTCTTCGCCTCGTTGCCGAGCATGCGCTTGAGGAGGGCTCGCACCTCCTCCTGAGTGGTCGAGGCGTTGATCTGCTCCGCCGAGATGCCTTTCGCCTTCAAATTGTACACCTGGTCGTCCATCAGGCTGATGAGTCTGTGAGAGAGGAGAAGGGTAAGTTGGTTCTCAGCGGAAGAGGGGCCAGCGAAGAGAACTCACGGAGAAATGACGATGGTCGTTCCCTTCTCGGCGAGGATGGCGGGGAGCTGGTAGATGAGGCTCTTGCCTCCGCCTTGAGGTAGGAGCAGGGCCAGGACGTCAGAAGATCTTCAGTACACTTCTTTCTTTACTCCTCCGTGCACCTCGATACCCCCGAAGGGAAGGAAGCTCACCAGTCGGGAGGATCGCGCAGAGCTCGGCGCCGGCCAGAGAAGCGTTGATCGCAGCCTCTTGAGAAGGGCGGAACGTCTGATGTCCCCAGACTTGCTTCATCGTCGTCTTGAGCTGAGAAGACCAGGGGAAGTTACTCTTGGTGTAGTCGACGGCGCCCTTCGCCGGGGCTTTCGGCTTGGTCGGCTGTGAAGCGATGGCGGTCTTGCGGCGAGCTTGAATCCTGTTCGAGATGTCGGAACGGTCGGATTGAAGGGTTGCACGAAGCTGGCGAAGCGATTTGATCTGCTCGTCGAGGCTGGCGAGCTCAACGTCCAACTGAGGGCGAGAAGGGGTCAGCTGGATTCGTGAGCGAGTCCTACAGCAGCAGCAAGTAGTCACCTTGGCAAGCTGTTCCTCATCTTCCTCGTTTTCGCCCTCCACACTCTGCCGCTGCTCAGCCGCTGCCGGTCTGCTCGTCCAAGCAGGCTCGACTTCCTCCATCTCCATCTCGTCATCATCATCCTCATCCTCATCATCCAGCACAATCACATCAGCCTGTTTCTTTCCTGCCTTGTTCTTGCCGTTCGTCCTGGGGGGCGGCGAAGGCTCAAAGTCGTCGAGGTCGATTGGCGGCAAGTCAGGGAGTCGCGGTTTGGGGCGTGAGGTGCTCGCTACGGGTGCTTGAGGGTTTTCTCGAGGTTCTTTGGCGTAGGTGAAGCCCATTGAGAGCGAGCGAGAGGTCCAAGAAACGAGTCGAGGAAAGCGAAGCGAAGAGGATGAGGGAGAGAGACGCGAGAGCTTGTCGGCGCGATCTCTTCAAGCTGCTCGCGTACAGCGACAGGTTCTCGGCTTCGATGGCCCTCTTCAAGCACTCTACGCTCTGCTGCGAGCTCCCTACTATCCCATTTTCTCTGTACTCGCTCAGCGCGGATGCTTCGCAGCTTCGCCGAGCTCCTTCAACGCCGTGTCGTGATGACAGATGCAATGCAAGGGGGTATCAAACGAGTGTGATGTGGATGCTGATGATTAGGTGTAGTGTCTAATAGCTGTGAAGTGAGCGATGATCGTCCCTCGGCGCGCTGCTGAGCTCGGCGCTCCTCCTTCCTCCCTCACTCAGGCGCGTAGGCCAACCTCGTCTTTGCCGGTCTCCCATACGCTGACGCCGACATCGGTGTGACTTTGCTTCTACTCCAACTTCCCTCCTTCTCCTCCTCGATAAACTCCATCCCAGTCGGCGAAGGCGAAGGTGAAGGTGAACGAGCGAACCGAGGATCCGACCTGCTCGGCGTGTCCTGCTTCTTCCCAAACAGCCTCGAAATGAGCCCTCCTTTCGACTTCGATGGAATCCCGCGAACAGTCGAGCTCGAGAGCGAACGAGGCTGTTCGAAACTCACGCCGTTCGGCGGTCGACTGCTCTTGCCTCGAACTCCCGGCGCCTCCTCGTGACTGTAGGTGTCGTAGTGAAGGTCGGGAGTGGAGATGGCGCGATTGGCCATGCTATGTCGTCCGAAGTCGGGAAGAGCAGGTCGAGCCCGGCGAGCGTCGCTGCTTCGCCCGTAGTCCAACGCCGAGTGGCTTCGGGGATGACGAGCGTCGGTTTCGTCGAGGTAGTCCTGGTGACCATGATCGGCTTGCGCTTGAAAGTGCGAGAGGGAGCGTGTGGAGTTGAGAGAGTCGAAGGAAGGTTGCCCTTCGTGGAGGAGGAAACGAGGGGAGGGGTGGTTGGGGCGAAGATGCTGGTCGGGCTCGGCGGTTTCGGGGACGGTGGATGGTGCGGAAGGCGGTGAGCGGTAGAAGGTGGGAGAGGTGGTCGGACGAGCTTGCTGAGGTGGAGGTGGTGGGAAACGCTCGTAGTGGACTGAGGAAGAGGGGTCGCCAAGCTCTGGTGATGGTGATGAGAGGTGGTTGGGTTCTGGTCCAGGGCGATGAGAAGTGTCTAATAAGGCGCTGCCATAGCGAAGAGCGGCGCCCTCTCGCTCTCGAGCTACCATCGCTGTCTCCCAAGCGACCGCTTCGGCGATGACTCCGGTCCAACTTGGCGTAGCTGAGAAGCGGCGCATGGCTTTTGGGAACTCAAGAAAGCATCTACAGCGTTTAGGAACGAGGGTACGGGGGAGAGTCGATCAGTCGAATCCGCCTCAGTCCACAGCTCGCCCGAAGCCCAACCTACCTCACGAACGCCCTCCGCTTCTCCTCGTCTTCCTCGATGCCGGCACGCGCAAAGAGAAGCTCGAGATCGCTCACGAGGTCACTGATGAACTCGTTGCGCCGTCCTCGCTCACGAAACCCTCGCTGATCAAGACGATTCCGTGCTGTTGCCTCGGCGAGCCTGGGAAAGGAGGAGTGGTCAGCTTTCGGTCTTCAAAGCTTCAAATGACCATGCCGCCGCTCACCTCAGCCGTTCCGAGCTCCCAAACTCGACTTGCAGCCACCTCGCCCCATCCTCAAACGTTGAACGAGCCGACGGAGGCGTTCGCTCAAAGTGGAGGGCTGCCGAGCTGCGAAGGGAGAGGAGAAAGCATTCTTGAGCCTCCCTGGAGTGTAGCGGGACGCCCTTGACGTGGAGCCAAGCTCGGAGACTGTGAAGGCGAGCGACTGTCAACAGAGCGTTCTGCACAGAGTCAGCGGGGCGTGGAAGGGAGAGACGAACCTGTTCTCGTGAGCCTTTGGATCCTCTTCCAATCGCCCATGAAAGATGGGAACGGGGAGGCCATCAGACGACTCGCCCTCCATGACGGCAGGATGAGGAGCAGAGGAAGAGAGTTGTTGCTCGACTCCTGCACCCGAAGAAGAAGGACGGCAAAGGAGCTTCAAGAAGGCGCTCCTAAAGCGCTGCGGGCTGATGTCCTACAGAAACCGAAGAGCAGGGTGGTAGAATCAAGCTGTACATCCTAGCAAGGCCAGGCAATGCCAGAGAGCAAATAAAGCAGGAAGACGTCGAAGAGCAACCCTTGGAGAATCGCAAGTCACGCCCTTCTTGCTTCGCCCAAATCGCCGCGTTTCCTTCGACTTCACTATCAACAGCTCGCAACACTCGTACAGCTTCACTCGTCTACTCGACTACAGCTCTGCACCTCACCAGCATCGCAGATGGAGCCGTACGGCAGCTACTCTGAGGCTCCCACTCCCTCTGGCTCGGCGGGCATGATGGGCATGAGTGAAGCTGCTAGCAGGGGAGTCAGCACCGACCCAGAAGCGGGACCTTCGACTCTGTACGGCGCGGGAGGCTTCGATGCCCCTACACCAGGTGCCGCTTCAGCAACCGACAACGACGAGCCTCAAGAGCTCGATTTCCTGCACATGGATCCCATCAACTCGGGCGCCGTCACTCCTGCTGTAGTAGAAGCTGCTCCTGCCAAGCGCAACAAGGCTTACAACTTCAAGAAGGAGACCAAGGTGCGTTTGTTGTCGCTTTGCTGCAGGGGGCGACGAGGAGAGCTGATCAGGCTTAATCAACTCGTCAGACCATCAAGGGACAAGTCTACACCATCGTCGGCGACGAGCTCATCCTCGAGGACGACCCGCGAGGAGAAGCCAAGGTCGACCCGGACGGCAACCTGCTGGGAGGTGAGCTGGGAGCGAATGTAGCTCGGCAGAGCACTACTGATCTCTGATTTGCGCACAGGCCGTCAATACAAGCTTCACACCTTCACCTCACCCATGCGCGCCAACCCCAACAAGCTCTACATGCTCTCCATCGACGCCGCCCGAGCAGCCGGCTTCCGCGATTCGCTCTACTTCTTCCGTCGCAACCCTCTCATTCACAAGCTCAGCTGTACTCAAGCGGAGAAGGATCGTCTCATCGACCTCGGCAAGCTCAGCGGAAACCTCAAGAGTCGTGCCGTTACGATGGTCTCGGCGCGCAACTGCTACAAGGTCATGGGAGCGGCATTCGTTCTCAGTGAGCTTTCTTTGTTGTTTGAGGCTTTCAGGAGACCGCGACTAATCTATCTATTCTCCCACAGACGGCAAATACGTGTTCGACGACTACTGTGCGCTTCCTTTGCCTCGAGAAGGCTCCTCGGCGATCCTTTCACTGACGCTTCTCTCCCCTTGCCTCCCCACAGACGAAGACAAGGCGCTAGCCGCCGGTCACCAACCTGGAGAGCCCGCCTGGATCGAGACGTACGACCCCGAGAAGGACACCGGCACCCTCGCTACCGCGAAAGGACCAGCACCCCCCGGCGCCACTTCGAGCGGCCTCAACCAACTTCTCGGTCACTCTGGCAAGCCTCGACCAATACAACCCGATCTTCGAGCCGGTGCGCAACGCGACGACTTCAGCAGTACCGTCGGAGGAGGCATGCATGCCATCTTTGGAGGCGTAGGCCAAGTCCCGTTCGGCAAGGCGTGGGATCCTTCCGCCAAGAAGGCGAAACCGGCAGCGCATCTTACGGCGGAGAACTGGATGCTTGAGTATGCCAAGAACGTGAGGGAGTCGAACGCGCAGTTGGGCGTAGTGAGGAAGTTGAACGTCGGGCAGGTGCAGATCGGGGTAGGGATTGTCGAGCGGGAGGAGGATATGTGGATCGAGGTCGAGGAGGACGACGACGAGCAGCCGGAACCGACGCCTGCACCCCCGATGGAGGAAGATCGCAAGCCTAGCGTGGGACCAGGGATGGAGATGATGGACGCCTCGGGAGGTCTCTCGGCGCTCGACGGTCTCGCCTCAGCAGCAGCACTATTCGACCGCGGCTCTCAACCACCACAAGGTTCTCCCGCTCTCAACCCCCTCCTCGCCGCCGCCTACGCCGCTCCTTCTCCCACCCCCGCTCCCCTCGACTACGCTTCTCCCGCCCTCAGTCGAGCCGGCTCCATCGCCCCTCTCGTCCCTCCGCCACCGCGCAAACGCAAGCTCGTCAAGGTCTACAACCCCATTCGCGGCATCTACGACCCTGAGACCAACGTACCACACGTCTACGGTTCAACTCAGCCGACGCAGTGCAAGATTGAGCGAGTCGACCTTGCGCCGAGGATCTTTGATGAGGGCTTGGAGGGCGAGAATGGGTTCGAGATTGATGAGGAGGAAAGAAGGAAGAGGAGGAGATTGGAGGAAGCGGCTGGGAGGGTGGGAGTAGCGAGTTTGATGTACGTGGTGGATAGGTCGGCCGCCGAGCCTCCGCGCGAGGGGCTCATACCGGGGATGTGGGACTTTAAAGCGGGACCGGGGCAACTTGTTTGATGTTTGTGCTTTGTGGTATGTTTGTTCGCCTTTGCTTCTTTGTTCCATTCCGCCGACGCTGACTTTCTTCGCCTTTTCGAGCAGATTCGCTGCAAGACGCCCTTCCCCCCACGATCAGCTCGCCCATGACGGTGGAATCTACTCTTTGAGTCGACGCGAGCTTTCTCCTCGACTGTTGACGGCGACGACGACACGCCCTTGACGCCGCTGTACCAGCTTGCGAAGCTTGACGACTCTCTCTCTGCTCTCGGCGGACGATGATCGTCGGTCACAGGCGGCAGAGTTTGGCCAAGTACGTTTGACCACGTACACCGTTCAGCTAGCCAACCTTTCTGCACATCATGACCGGTGAGGAGGAAAAAGAGGCTCTTGAGACCAACCAGCAGCGGTCGGAAAGTAGCGTGGTTTTCTCGGTGAGGGGACCGACCGCTCGTGAGAGAGGATCACTTCTCGTGGAGCTTCTCAACTCGACTTTAGAGACGGGGAGCGGGCGCATTCTTAACGTTAATACATTGCTACAGCGTTACATGGCCCCTCGCCGTTTGGTGCACCACATCACAGCGAGAGAAGGGAGAGCCAACTTGTCGACTAGTTCGGCGGTCAGTCAAGGCAGTTGCTAGCGTGTCAGCAACAACCTGTCGTGTCGGCTCCTTTCTGCTCACCAGCCCGGATGATCTCACAAAATGAAGTGCGATTTCGACGAGCTTCCCGTCTTCTTGCATGAGAAGACTGCCCCCCCAAGACCTTGAAATGGAAGAAGGGGGATCCAGCCCAGCGACGAAGCGTCAGAGATAACTTGCAGGAGGGCAAACGCTACAGCCTCTGTTCTTTTCATATCGTCTCTATGACCATGATGAAAGAGGCGAGGAGTGTGCGCAAAGGGAAAGAAAGGGAGCTGGACGTTCCAACGGCGAAGCTGCTATGGGAGGCACCAACCGCTCGATTGTGAACGCGGAGAGAGAGCGCGCTCTTCCAACTTCTTGCTGGACTTATTCTCCTTCCTCACCTACTCTTCACTCACACTCACTTGCACCCAAAACCTCGAGACGACCAAAGCTCCCGTCTAACGCTTCGACCCTCCCCCTTTCCTCGGCCGGCGCACGAGCCTCCTCCTCCAGCTTCCCCCGTCCTCTTACCCTCCGCAGAGCACAACGGTCGCCCTTTGACCTACCACCCAGCAGCACACGATGAGCACACACCGTCTCGCTTTCCCTCTCCCTCCTCCTACTGCACCACTCTTCGCCAACTCGCCTCGCAAAGCCTCCATCTCGACGAGTTCGGCGCGCTCCTCCCCCGCGCCTTCTTCATCAAACAACTCGTCCTTCGCCTCTCACCAGCGCGTCGACTCTGCCGAATCGACCATGTCAGGACATGTTACTGGAGATGAGCAATGGGCCGATGCCTTGAGCGCCGTCGAAGCTGGCCCTTTTTCCTCTCGCGACCGAAGCGACTCGTTCAGCAGCTCGTCTTCCAGCTCGTCTTCGACCTTCTCAACCGACCCTTCCACGGCCGCCACCTCTCGCTCGGGTTCAGGTGCAGAGGATCTCCTCCAATGCCTGGGACGAGGCGCCGTCGACTTGCTCGAGCAGCTCGAGCGCGCGAAGGAGCTCGACTCGCAGGGCAGCCCTCCGCGTGTGCGCCGACGTGACATGGGCGTCGTCGAGGATTTTGTCGCCTCCAACGACTTGTTCCGTACTTCACTGGCAAGCAGTCCCATCGCTGGTCCTTCGTGAGTCTTGTTTGTCCATTACACGAGATGATGATCGACCTCCGACCGAGAATGAAACGATCGCTAACCCTTCGCCGCTAGCACGTACCAAAGCACGCGCCGCCAACATGCCTTCCCGTCGTCCACCAAGAAGCTCGCACCCTCCTCCTCGATTTCCACCCTTCGCTCATCGACTACCGTCTCCCCCACCGACCATGCTCGCTCGGTGTCCTTCACCTCCACCGACATCTCCGAGCTCGACATTGAGAGCATCCTCGACGCGTACGGCGATTGGGGCGACGACGAGGTGCAAGTCACTACACCACTCGCTCAGGAGAGCACTCCTCGCCCTCGTCTCAGCTCGTCCAAGAGCAACATCTTCCCCTCGCGGACCAAATCGACCTCCTCGACTTCCTCCCGCTCGGTGCGCCGCGAGCTCATCTTCCCTTCGCCCGCCGCTCCCAGCGTCGAGATGGATCGCTCTGTACCCGAACTCCCTCCTCATCCTTCGGAGCTCCCCCTCCCCGTCGCTGGCGGCGGGCCCTACAAGGAGCTCTTCCCTCGTCACCGAGTCTCGCCTTTCCCGACCAAGAAGAAGAGCTCGGGTTCGCTTCGCTCGCAGGCCTTTCCATCCGCCAACCCTCCTCCTGTCCCCACCGTCTCCCTCCCTCTCCCCATGGCCCCTCGTCACCTCGCCGCTCCTCCTTCGCCCCTCTCCTCCCCCGAACGCCCTTCGCCCGCCCGCCGTCAATCTTCCCTCTACTCGGCCGACTCGCACTCCTCCCCTCGCTCCTCAGTACGATGCAGCTACCAATCCAGCGCCGCGAGCAGCGCGACCGGGAGCTTTCGGTGGTCCACCGCGTCTGGCTCCACCGCTCCAACCATCGCCGAGGAAAGCGACTGGGAGGGCGATCGTCGCGGCTCCGTCGCGGCCTCTTCATGCCGGTCTTTCGGATCATATGGGCCTTCTCGCCGCCCTTCGGTAGCAGGATCTCTTCGCTCGACCAAGTCGGCCAAGGCGTTGAGGCCGCTGAGCGAGATGATGGATTGGGCGACTTTCGCCGAGGAGCTGGAGGAGGCGAGCAACGAGGAGGGCGATGATGAGGATGGATCTTCGGGAGATGACAGGCGCAAGAGGGCCTCCTCCATCAAGTCGAGCAAGTCGTGCCCCGCCGCCCCTTCGGCCAAGTCACTCCGCCGAGCTCAATCGACCAAGGGCCTCTACTCCTCCAACTACTCGTCCTCCGTCGACCTCGACATTCCCGCCGTTCCCGCCCTCCCCAAGAAGGTCTCCACCTTCTCCCTCCGCCACCTTCGCTCTTCCTCCTCCCTCGCCGCTCCCACCATTCCCAGCCGAGCAGGCTCGCTGCACAAGAAGGCTCTTTCGCACGGTCGCGACGAGTAGACGGTGGACGATGTAGTAGTGAGAAGAAGTGAGGGAGATAGCACACACCCGCACCCAAGCAGCAGCACACTCGTTTTATTGTTCGGTTCGCAACGGACTCTCGGCTCGCTTTCATTTTCTCTTGTTGTAGTTGATCAAGGATCTGACCGAGAGAGAGCACAACTGCGAAAGAGTTACAACCTGCTCGGCGAAAGAGGAAAAGTCAGCTCACGAAGAGCTGCACCGACGAGAGGGCGAGTGACTCACTGATACAAAGAAACAAGCGAAAGCGTCCGAGCGATTCCTGTCGGCTTAAATCTCCTCCCCTCCCTCGCCATAGTACTCCTCGTCGGAGAGATACTCCTCGTCATCGTCGTCCTCGCCTTCGTACGGCATCTCGGCCATCGGATCCAGCGGCATCTCGCCCTGCATGCTCTTGGCCTTCTTTCCTACGCGCTTGCCCGTGGTGCGTTGGTGCTGTGAAGGCGGGAAGAGAGGATGAGCTTCCGCCGTCGAAGCGCCGAGGGCTACTGCCCGCCGAGGAGCCCACGAAGACTGAGACGGGCTCCTCGAGAATTAAAGGAAGATCTCGAAAGGGCGTACCTGCCTGTACTTGGCCAAGTAGACCTTGAGCACGTCGCTGTAGTTCTCGAATCCGAGGGTGGTCATCGCGAAGAGAATGTCCTCGCCGTTGATCGTTTTCCTGTGGGTCAAGGGCGAGAGCAAGTCAGCGAGTACCCTTATTGGGTCTCCAAAGACGGGCTGAGGCTGTCGAGATTGAGGAGCAGCTCGCCCGAGCGGCGAAGAAGGCAAAGCAGCCGAAAGCCGAAGGAGGCTACTTCTGAGGCTGGGCGTTGAGGTCGGGAACCCGGCGGTGGCTGCTGGAGATGTCCTATCCGACTACAGCACAGAGAACCCTGAAGCCGCATCTCGCAAGCGAAAGACGAGGAAGGCGGAACGGCGGGGCAGCGGGGAGACGCGCGACTCACCTCTTCTCGACGAGACAGCGCTCGGCAGCCTCCGAGGTGATGAAGCTGATGAACTCGCTTGTGCATTCCTGCACACACTCTTTGGCGTCCTTGGAGACCTTGGTCGTCGTCGGCAAGCACTTCTTCATGATCCTCCCGACGTTGGCGATGGGCAGGAAGCGCTGCAGCGGCATAGAGTCAGCATACAGCAGCAGAGCAGCTCAGTAAAGAGAGCTAATCTCACGTCCTGCTCCTTGTAGGTGTCGACCTCCTGCTCCGAGATCTTCTTGGGCGGCGCGATCTCACCGTCCTCGTCGAGCGAAACGCCAGCGTTAGGATCCGGTCGGATGGAAGCGAAGGAGCGAGAAGCGGCTATGCTGTTGTCCTCATCTTCGACGTAACCGTACTGCTCCTGCTCAGCCCCTAGGACGAGTTCGTGCTCCATCTCGAGGAGAGCCACTTAAGCGGAGGGCGAGGAGCTGTTGATGAGCTGATTCGAGATGGCTGGAGGGTGTAGAAGATGTAGGAGGGAGAGCTAGTAGCGACCTTCTGTAGCTGAGCGCAGTCGACGAGTTCAAGACGAGGAGGTGGACGGAGCACAACAAGCGCGAGGTGAGTTTCGAGCTTCTTGGTCTGTCGGTAATCTCGTGCATCGCGTCTGTTGGGATGCTGAAATAGAAATGTGAGACTGTATGATACTCAGCCCCTGCGACGGCCCTCCAAACTCGTTGCGGGGTGGGACTCCCCCCTCGCCGAACCCGGTCGCCTTCGCAAGCCGCTGAGGCGCGTTTGAAAGAGTGTGGGCAGCTTGAGACGGTGCACCATGCTGCGTTAACATCTGAACCACTGCTTTGAGCAGTCAAAAGCAGCTTGTACGCGCTGGAACGTCGATTGAGCACCGCCGAGTTATCGCCGAAGCCTTCAACGGGGGTCTGATGCAGTTTCAAAGGGTCATAGCGATCTTAGCGGCTAAATAAGCAATACTCCAGTAAGTTTTTGCCTTCAGGACGACGCTGAACCACGAGAAGGGAAGTGATGGACTCGATTCTACCTCTGCGATCCCCTGGCTGGCGTCTGCACGGCAACGAGGCCAATCATGGTCTCACCAGCGGAGACTCTTTTTACAGCCCCTCCAGCTGTTGAAGCTTGATCGGAGTGTTCTACAGTGACTGCTCAAACGCTGCTCCGCTCTTCGGCGCTCGCTTCGGCGCTCCTTCGCTGCTCACACAGCTCGGTTCGCCCGACTTGAAGCTTCAGAATCAACTTAATGGACCTAATACGATGTGCTTCTGTGCAGTACTATACTGACAGAGCCGTCTAGGCGCTTTGAACGCGAAGGCAGAACCCTTCGCAAGCCTCGGTCGGCGCTCCTCGCGCTGTACCGGAACAGCGGAAGAAGGATACTCGGCAGTCAGTGAAGCACTTCGAATCCCGGATACGACAGTATCATCCAACAAGTCGAATGAACTTTGCCGCTCTTGGAGCTTTCGCTGCGTCAAGCCTCTCCCAAGAGTCTCGACGTCGACACCCTTCCTCCCCTCTGCTTCTTGCCGTTTCTCCTCGTCTTTCGCACCATCTTTTCGACCGCCTGTCGACCAGCAACGTTCCATTGTGGCCTCGTCTAGTAGGCTCTCACCTCGCCTCTCCGCCTCTGGTCCAGCGGGGAGGCGCGCTTCACTTCTCATCCCCGGTGCTCCCAAGCGAGCGATGAGACGCGCCGGCGCACCTCGCTCCCCGCTCAAGACGGCGGTGCTCACCATCACCGTGCTCGGCCTCCTCTACTGGTGGTTCCGATCCCCTTCTGCCGCTTCAGTCAACCAAGCCACCCCCACTCCTCAAGCTCGTTGGACTCCGCGAGGCAAAGGGCCAGGAGCCGGCGAGGTGCACGGCGATGCGAGGGATTTGGGATTCAAGCAGATGGCCAACGAGCCTCCCTCTGGACCTCCGCCGCCTCAACGGGTACGAGTCGCTCCAGCAGATGCGCCTCCCGCGAGGAAACCTCCTCCTCCGCCAGCGCAGGTCAGGAAGCAGCCCATCCCCAATGATAGGGACGACTACGACAAGCCCATCATTCGCAAGCAACGCCTGGACGTCGAGGATGGAGATGCAGCATTCGCGCGCGCTGCGAAAGCCGTGGACCGGCGAGTGGGAGGTCGTGACGACGAGGCAGCGCCGCCGCCGCCGCTTCGGGACGACGACGATCTCGATGGAGCGCAGAGCAAGAAGAAGGCCAAGCTCGGCAAGGGCAAGAAGAAGCTGCCGTTGGGAGGAGGATGGAAGCCAGTCGACCCTGCGCCGCCGGCCGCTGCTCCGGGCGACAAGAAGGTGCAGGACAAGTGGGGTAACTCGGGATGGCAAGCGAGGTTCAAGCAAAAGGGTGGAACCGGAGCTGGAGCTGCTGGCGCCAAGGCTGCTAGCGAGAATGAGGCCGCCGAGTTCGTCGTTTCGCGGTCGCTTCTTCGGTCGCTGCTCGGCGCTGACCTTTTCTCTTCCACACAGTCCAATCGTCTCGGAACCCGTATCTTCCCAGCTCACTCACCCTCTCGTCGCCCGGTACGCTGCTCTCGACCTCAGCCGCGAAGGCAAGCCCGAGGACGAGGAGACCTTCCAAGCCAACCCACCACCTCGCAAGGCGGTCGACCTCAACGCAGCGGGAACCTACAACCTCACCGTTTGCGCTCTTATCCCCGGAGAGAGCCGATTCCTTCCCGAATGGCTACTCTACCATCGTCTGCTCGGCGTCGACCGCTTCGTTCTTTACGACACTTCGGCTGGAGCTGCCGTTGGGGGTGAGTTGCGCTATCAAAGTCGGGGTAAAGCTGCCACTGACGCTCTCGCGCCCACAGCTGCCGAAGTCGACGGATTGGCCGATCGCATGCAGGCCGAGGGCAAGGGCGAGCTCGGCCCAACGGCAGAGGAGATCAAGGCCAACGTCGCTCGTGCTTCAGGGACTGGTCTTGACTCTGGTGCGCTTCACTCTACTTCTCCTATTAATCGAAGCGCTTACTGACTCGTGCCCCGCCCTTTAGACGGCCTCATCTACGGCGACCGAATCGCTGGTCTCGAACGATGGATCGAGGCGGGCATCGTCGACGTCAACTACATGAAGTTCAAGGGTGAGCTGCCTTCTGATACATTCCTCTCTCCGTGCTGACGCCTTTCCTCCCACCAGACTCGAAGAGCGCCACCCATTTCCACCAAGACTTCATCGACCACTGCTCGGCGCGCTATTCCAAGTCGACCAACTGGCTCATTCACATCGATATCGACGAGCAAGATACCTTTGTACTTCTGTTCAGCTCATAGAGACTGACCTCTTCCCCTTTGCAGGTTCCTCTACATGGCCGCACCGCTCTACGGCCACAACTCGCCGTATCAAGACGGCGCGCCCTCTTCTTCGAGCTCAGACATCCCCGAGAGCGTGTCCCAATGGCGCTACCCTCTTCACGACCTTCTCGCTCGACCAGCTACCGCCGACGCGGCGTGCATCCCCGTCCCTCAGCTCAAGTATCGTAACCTCGGCGTTCGAGAGCTCGCCAAAGGTCAGAGCGTGCTCGACACTCAAACGATGCGTGATGCTATCAAGCATGGTAACTCCCCAGAGAAGGTAAGAGGGTTTCTCTCGAGTTGGAGTAGGGCGATCTGAAGGAAGCTCACCCTCCTTGCTCCTTCGCAGACGCTTCTTCACACCGCCTACTCGACTGGCTTCGTCAAGTTTGACGGACCTCATTCCTGCAAGGTCTCTTCCACGGCCGACCGCCCGGATTCGGTCACGGACGAGATCAAGAACTCGCAAGGGATCGTCATCCAAGAGGGGGGAACCTACTCGTCGACTCGCCTTCCTACCGAGCCTTTGGCCATCGCTCGTAAGCCTTTGTCTCGATGGTCATGACCTCGATCGTCCATTGACCCTCTTCGCCCTCCAGACTTCGTTCAGCGTGACCTCGCCGACTGCCACAGCAAGCTCGGCGCCGTCGATGATCCCAACGCTGCTCAATCGAAGGGACGAGGAGCCGTCATCTGCGAGGAGCACTACATGCCTTCGCAGGAGGAGGTGGAGTCACGCTCCTTCAACGCCGACTCGCAGAACCGTTTCCTTCTTCGCACTCCTCCGTACGTTCTCTCCTCCGACTCGCTCGCTTCGCCGCTGACCTCTGGTCTCTCTACAGAGAAGGAACAGTAGTCCAGGATCCGAGGATGCAGTCCAGCTGGGCATCAAAGGCGACGAAGGCGATCCTTCAGAGGTGGAAGCAGAGCAGCGCGCCGAGCGAGCGGGAGATCCGAGCGGCGAGGAAGCAGGTTCGGATCTTGAATTTCTAAGATTGAGGTGCAGGATACAGAGGAGTCGTAGCTGTGTGATGATGATGGAGAACAGGTGGAGGTATCTTTTGATGTACAGCAGTATTTATCGACCTTTCCCCAGATTTGCACGCGAGGCGGCGAACTGAGACGGGGTTGCTTCTCCCCCTTCCAGCGAGCTTCTGCACCTGTGCAGCAGGAGGACGACCGCGCCTCAAGTGAACGTCTTCACCGGCTCTACACTCTCCTCATCTTGTTGTAGATCTTCGGCTCGTTGAACGCAGAGGCCGGAAAGATCTGAGCGCGAGAGCGCCGAAGCCAGGAAGGCAGCTTCGCACGCGACGAGCGAAAGAGGGCAGACTGCTAAAGCGAGAGCAGATGCATCTTTCTCTCACTACTACTTACTCTACCTGTTCTCCTCCCATCCAGCTTCTTCACCTCTGCTCCTCCATGCTCCCCATCAGGCTGCTCAGACCTCGGCGATCCAACCTGGCGAGCCCCTTCTCCATCCTCCTCCTCATCTTCGTCGGCGGTACGTCAGAGCTTGCGTTTCAAGGCGCAGAAGAGCAGGGTCGGTAGGCGAGGCTAACTCTTGACCCCCTCTCCCCAGTGGCACAGGCAGAGCTGGTCCTCTCTTTCCTGCGACGGGAGACGAGGGAAAGCCGCTTGGGCCTCACGCCTTTGAACAACCTCGTTACGCTTGCAAGAGGCGAGCAGAGGACTTGTCTGGAACAGGAATGCGAAGTTAGTATCTCTCACTGCTTCCTGTGCTTTGTCCCACATGCTAACTGCCTTCACTCTCATTTAGGCCTTCACGTTGACCGCCGAGGTGCGTCTCCGCGCCCATTCCCTCGAGTCGACCTTCTAACCCTTCTCCTCGACACAGTACTGCTCAACATCAGTTCATGAGACAGTAGAAGAGTGCATGTGCAGCGAGACAGTCGTGGCAAGGGCTCAAACCTGCTCCGCCTGCTTCGCCGAGCCAGGACAGAAGGCCTTTGAGGGTGAGCGAGCCTTTCGGGAGGTTTGCGCTCCCTTGAAGTAGCTCAGCTAACTCTTTTTTTCACTCTCAGTGTTTGAGAAGCGCTGCAAGGCGAGTGACGAACTGTAGACGACCTTAGAGTGGATCAGCTTTCGCCGAGCACGGTTGAGCGCCCTATATACCCGGGTTTCGTGGGTGTAGATAGCAGTAGATTTAACAATGGACTAATAGCATGGACTTGCAACTTTCTACGAGCTTCGCGAGCAATTTGAGAGCTTGAACGAACCCTGTTCATTGCGCAATCTCTATCACCTTGACGGTCTTGTCGAATCCACAAGAAACGAACGCTACCTTTCCATTCCTCTCGATAGCCACCACATCCTTCACCACCGAACTTCCACGATCCTGCTCCCTCCTCAGCCTCGCCCTCTCGGTCCTCACCTCCGCCGTGATCCCATTTTCCTCCTCCTCAGTCGGCGCCGCCACTCCATGCGCTCCGATCCTCGCACGCACGCTATCCCTCAAGTCGACGAGACGAAGGACGCCATCCTCCGAGTTGACGAGGATCGCCGTGCCGTCTGGTAGCCACGAGTGCCGAGGAGTGAAGAAGTCGGATTGAGCGGCCGAGGTGTGGAGGGTAGAGAGACGAAGGTTCGAGTGGAAGGGGTACAGAAGGATGCGAGAGTTTTCGGTGGAGGTTTGGAGGGCGAGGATGGGGAGATGAGGGTGAATGGTGATGAAGAGGCTGCGAGGGAAGGGGAAGGTCAGCCAGGAGGAGGAAAAGATTGCTCGTCAGCCGAGGTCGTCAGCTCACACAGAGAAGGAGATCCAGTCATCATTGTTCTCGTTGAGGTTGAAGCCCGAGAGCGCCCAATCGGCGTCGCCCGCCGCCTTGCCTGGCATTCGAATCTCGTGCAGGATGTTGTCGTCTCGTGCCGAGTAGACGAGGTAATCCGACTTGGGGAGGAAGACGGCTGCCTCGGGGTTGGTGCGAGTCTTGATGATGCGGCGTTGGATGACCGAGATGGAAGGGGAAGTGGAGAGCTCGTCGGGCTCCTCGTCGTCAAGCAAAGCCGGCGCATCAGAGAGATCCACGGCCTTCTCGATGACTTCGTAGATGATGATCTGCTTGTCGTATCCGAGAGTAGCGATCCAGCGTCCGTCTGGACCTGCACACGAGGAAAACGAGTGAGCTCGGCGATGAGCCTGGCAGCGAACCGAAGCCTACTCACTCCAGACGGCCGAGACGATGTACTTGAGGTGATCCCGCATCTCGTGAATCCTCTCTCGAGTGACCAAGTCGACCACGGCCACCGTTCCTTCCATCGTAGCAGCGCAAACGAAGCGAGGGTGTCGAGGGTGAGGCGCGAAAGAGAGCACGGGAGAGGGCAGGGCGTGAGTGTCGAGGAGCTGGTAATCGTCCGAGCGGTAGATCTTGAGTGTACGGTCGACTGAGGCGGTAATGAAGCAGGGAATGGACTCGCTGTAGAGAGTCAAGGGTCAGCGCCTGCGACGAGCGAGCGAGCGGCAACCCTACCTCTTGAACCGAAGCTCTGTTGAATCCCAGGTGCGCTTGGGAAAGACTCCGGGCTTGACGCTGAGTACGTTTGTACCATCTCGAATAGCAGTGGTGACCTGTTCAGAGCACCGTCAGCTCGCTCGACAAGAGGCCCCCCACCTTGAACGCGCTCACCTTCTCCGGGATGGCAGCCGTTAGCTCCAAGTCGTGCAGCTCCGCTTCGAGGGGAGCAGGTGCGATAGATAATGAAGCTATCCGACTGGAGATCCAAGCTTCCACGACATCGCGGAGGTCGGGCTGAGACGAGACGAGGCTCGCGTCACTCTGGAGGTTGAGTTCGGGGTGTTCGACAGCACTCTCTCGCTGGAAGCTCTCTAGCGTATCCTTGTAGCCTATGGGAGAAAGGTGAGCTGTAGTGAGAGGGGAGAGAAAGCGACGACACTCACCAGCTTGGAGGAGGAAGCGGGCGACGAGCTTGTGAGCTGCAATGGTAGGGTTGTCGCCATTCTGAGGCTGCGACTGAGCAGCTGCAGGCGTTGGAGGAGTCATTGTAGTCTAGTGTTCTGGAGACGACGATGAGGCAGGCTGAAGAGAGCCGGGCGCCGATTCGCGAGCTTCGCAGCTTGTCTTCCTCCAAATCACCTCGTCTTCTTCGCCTCAACAGCAATGAGCTTGCTCGGTGGAGCAAAGTCGCCAGCACAAGGAGCACAGGTTGCTCCTGCTCAGCCTACCTCGGTCGACTCGTCCCTACCGGTAGAGCTCGAGAGCGTCGCAACAGCGGAGAAGCCTTCAGGACTACGAGGGATGATGAGCAGTTACCTCGACTCAAAGTGAGCTCTTCTCAGCTCTACATCCTACTAGTCACTTACTCTGATCCCCTGCAGTCCCTACTTCTCGGCTGGCTTCGGACTCATGGTGCGTTTCTCGCGACGAGCGCGCTCTTTCGGCGTCTAGCTGACGTGCTCGGTCTCGTACAGGCAGTAGGCGTAGGCCTCACGTTCCTTCGTCGGTCAGCGGTGCAAGCTGCTACCATCGCCCAACGCCGCATGCTCGTCTCGCTCGAAATCTCCTCGAAGGACCCTTCCTACCTCTGGTTCCTCCAGTGGATGTCCCAACAAGCTGCACGACAAGCAGAAGTAGCTGCAGCACCATTACGAGGGATCGAAGGCCTCGCTTCGCGGATACGGAGTCATGAGCTGGCGGTGGAGACCAAGTACGAGCAGCGCCAGGATGGCAGTTCGAGTGCAGAGTTCAGCTTGGTCCCGGGGCCGGGAACGCATTACTTTCGCTACAAGAGCGTTTGGTTCCAGGTGAGCCATCCCGCCGCGCTGTCTCAGCTTTGCGAAGCGCCGAGCTGACCCCTCCCCTTTTCCCCCTCCCTCGCAACGACCAGGTCAAGCGTGAACGAGCCACCAACATGCTCGACCTCAACTCTGGCACACCGTGGGAGACGGTGATGCTCACCACCCTCTCCCGAGACCGAGATCTCTTCCCTCAACTCCTCGCCGAGGCTCGAGTGCTCGCTCAGGCGGCGCAGGTCGGCCGAACCGTCATCTACACGGCATGGGGTGCCGAGTGGAAGCCGTTCGGACGGCCACGGATGAGAAGGATGCTCGAGAGCGTAGTGTTGGACGCGGGAGTCAAGGAGAGGATCGTCGACGATGTCAAGGCCTTCATGAAGCGCGGCCGATGGTACTTTGAGCGAGGTGAGGTTCTTGTTCCTCCTTCTCGTAGACTGAGCTCCTTCTCACCCGCTCTCCTCATCCACAGGCATCCCCTACCGCCGTGGATACCTCCTACACGGTCCTCCAGGCTCGGGCAAGTCGTCCTTCATCCAGGCGCTCGCCGGCTCCCTCGAGTACAACATCTGCGTCCTCAACCTCTCCGAGCGAGGTCTCACGGACGACAAGCTCAACCACCTCCTCGCAAACGCCCCCGAACGGAGTATCGTTCTGCTCGAGGACATCGACGCCGCCTTCTCGGGACGAACTCAGAGCGGCGACCCTGGGTGCGCTTCTTCTGCTTTTCAAGGCATTCCCTTCCAAGCTGACCCTTCCGTGTGCATCTCCAACAGCTTCTCCGGCAACGTCACCTTCTCTGGTCTCCTCAACGCCCTCGACGGTGTCGCCTCCTCGACCTCTCAACGCATCCTCTTCCTCACGACCAACCACATCGACCGTCTGGACCCCGCTCTCATCCGCCCGGGACGCGTAGACTTAAAGGAACTCATTGACGACGCCACGCCCCATCAAGTCTCTGAACTCTTCCGTCGATTCTACGGAGGGGATGGCGAGGAGGCTCTCGGCGCCGAGGAGTTGGAGGAGCTGGGAACCAAGTTGAGGGCCAAGGTGGAGCAGGGAGTGAGAGACGAGATGAGGGTTAGCATGGCCGCGGTGCAGGGTCATTTCATTAGGACGAGCGCGAAGGAGGCGGTCGAGGGATGGGACGAGCTGGCGAGGATGGCCAAGGAGGATGCGAGTGCCAGGCAGCGTTTCGCATCAAGTCCATAGACGTGTAGAAGGGTAATAGAAATCCTTTCGCGCCAATCTCTGCGACTCTCCGATGCCTTTTTTCGTCGTCAGCGCTGCCGAGAATGCGAACGAGGGCCAACAATCGTGTTGACAGGTATCTGTAGCTTGTGGTGTATGCAGGGCTAGAGTGATGCGGGGTACTGCTATGTGTGTGATTAGGTATCTAACAAAACGACGGGGATGCTCTACGACTTGGCGGCCTTGCGAATCGTCTTTTCGGCTTTAGCGTAAGCCTTCTTGACCTTGTCCTCCCTCAACTTGATGGTATGCATGGTCGGTAAGAGTAGTGCTGGTGCGAAGGATGGAGGTGGGAGGTTGTGTAGCCAGTGGAGGATGCTCGCGCGGGTGGGGAAGTTGGTAGAGTCGTCCAGCTGCGAGAGTTCGAGGATGGCGAGGGCGACGCGAAGGCGGTAGCTCGAATCGAAGAGGATGAGGTCGGTGATACGGAGAGCGGAAGCCCATGGGAGAGTGTCGGAGAAGAGGGAGCCTTCCCATCGGGGGAGGAACATGGAAGGGTCGATCCCGAGCTCGAGCTAGTGTGATTGAAGAGAAGGTTAGCTCGCTTGCGCTTGCGTTAACGCGGCAAAAAGCGAGGGAGCAAACTCACGAAGCGCTTAGCGAGCTTGGGCTCGGCCGACTCGAGCAGAAAGCCGAAAGCCAGAGTCGAGATGCGAAGCTCATCGCGGCCGACGGGGAAGAACTGCTTCATGTCCCAGTTCTTGACGAGCGAGACGAGGGTCCAGAAGGCGAGCTCGCCATCTCCGACTTGCGAGAGGATGAGACCGCCGACGAAGCCCATCGCGGGAGAGTAGCCGAGGTCCGAGTGGTAGCGGGCGAAGGCCTATGGACGGAGGGCAGTCAGCGCTTGCTCGGCAAGTTCTCGGACACGCAAGATAGCTCACCTTCAAGACCGAGCAGAGCTCTTCCCGTCCGACTGAGTCGGGAGCGAACTGAGGGTGATTGTGCAGAGTCTTGGCGAGGTCGGCCTCGATCTGGTCGAAGATGGGAAGGCGCTCCAGCTTGCAGAGGGTCTGTAGCGAGAGAACCACAGTCAGAAAAGTCCGCCCGAGAAGATCAGGAGGAGCGGTAGCACTCACCGAGTAGTAGCCTTCGATTCGGACGTCCTCGACTCCGGCAAGGAAGCACCACACCTTCCCTCTAACGCTCGAAGGGATGCCTGCATGCACTAAAGCCCTCATCTTCTTGCTCTTCCTGATGGCACTCGGGCTCATGCTACCCAGCGCCTTGATCCACCTCAGCTCCTTCGCTCGGTGGTTCTCAATCGACTGCTCGTCCAGCGCGATTGAAAGAGGTCGTCCAGCGCTGTTGACGTGCGTTGAGTAGGCATTCGCGGGTGGACGAAGGTCGTTGTGCCCACCCTCCGAAGAGCCCGAGTCGTCGTAGCTCCTACTTGAGGCGGCCAGCGACGGTCGACCGAGAGGCGTGGTCGGCGACTTGAGCTCCTCGAGGCGATCGTCCTCCTCGCCATCCTGTCCTTTTCCGCCGGGCTGGAGGATGTCGCGAAGAGGTTTGACCATTTCGAACTCGACGCCACGGTCGAGCTTGACCGTCTCGTCCTCGAAATCCTTGCTCGAGATGCCCTTGGTCGCAGGGAAGGCGCCGTTCGGCTGAGTAGCGCCTTCAGCTCGACCGGAGTTTTTGCGAGCAAAGAGGCTCTTCGAAGACGACTTGTGGTTGAGGCGACGAGGAGAGGGAGGCTGTTGTGAAGGCGTCGGAGGAGGAGGGGGTGACGACACGACGTCTCGGCCGGCGAGGGAAGCGAGGGAATTGGTGGAGTGTGAGGGTGCCATGTCGACCGAGATCGGTGAGCTGATGTTGAGCGTCTGAACCTGCGACTGAGCGAGCGCCTGTTGCTGTTGCTGAGTCTTGACGCGAAGGTTCGGCTTGCGAAGCTTGTTGGCGGGCGGGAGGTGCGAAGGCTCCCTCAACGAGCCATTGGCCGACCTCTCGCGCTCCCTCGCAGTCGTACGCCACTCGTCGGAGAAGGAGCTTGCCGAAGGACTGCTGCTGTTGCTGTTGACGGTGAAGGCGGGGCTGGTCGGTGTGGAGGCTGATGCGGCGCTGGCGAAGTTGGACGAGGACGAAGCGGATGGAGGGTGTAGGGCGTATTGAGCGGGCTCACCGTCGGGGGAAGGGATGGTGAGTTTGGGGCGCCTGCCGCCTCTGAGTTGAGGCGCGTTGGGGTCGTCGTAGTAGGTTCTCGACGGGTCGCTGTAGTCGAGGCGGCGGCTTGGAGGTGCTGGCGAAGCGCCTTGGACGGTGACCGAAGGAGGAGTCGCTGGAGAGTGGGCTTGCGACATGGGGGAAGAGACGTAGGAGGCGGCTGAGGAGGGAGTCGCGGGAGAGTTGGCGGCGCCGAAGACGTCTCGAGGGGTGGCGATTTGAACGGGCGAGTTGGACGCTGCTCGCCATGCTGGAGCTCCAGTGGCGGATCCAATCACCGGTGCGCCGATGACGAGACCTTTGATCGACTTGCGACGAGGGTTTGGTGTGCGAGTGCGAGTAGGAGAGTCGGGAAGGGCGGACGACGGTGATGCTGAGGCGACGTGGTTGGCGCGAGGTGTGGAGGAAGGGTCGGAGCGGGAGTTGAAGTGTTGATCGAAGAGGCGGCGAGCGGCATCGAGCTCGGCCGTGGCATTGTCGACGGGGATGGTCTCCGAAAGGGCTGAGGAGCTCGAGACGGTGCTCTGGCTGGATCGGATTGAGGCGAGGGAGTCGATGGTTGATGAGCGAGGGAAGATGGTGGAGAGTCGAGGGATGTTGGCCATGTCGAACTCGAAGGAGTCGGGGGACGATCGCAGCGGAGCGACCACCTCGAGCTCCTCATCCTGATCTCCATCGAATCCGCGCGTGTTCATCGCTTCCATCCTAACCCTCAAATCACTGGCAGCACCGAAACGGAACGGCGAAGGGTGCACGTTCGTTGGGGCGAGCCTGTTCCGCACTGGCGACTCGAACTGCTCCAGCACCTCTTGCTCATCCCTCTCCGTCTCCCCATCGCTGTACTTTGCGCTCCTCGGTCCACTCTCCGGCGTAACGCTTCCCGTTCGGTTGCCCGTCGAGGTAGAGACCGAGGCCATGGAGTAGCGATACGAGTCGAAGATGAAGGCGAGCGTATGATCCTCGCCGCCGGGAGTGTTGGGTCCGCTCCCATCGCTCGTGTCGCTCCTCCAGCTGGCGTCTGATGACTTGGGGATGCGAACGAACGATGGTTGATGCGAAGAAGGGGAGGAGAAGGTTGAGGGGAGGTGGGGCATATCGTCGATGCTGGGTCCGTCCGAAACCTTGTACCGACTCGCCGTAGTAGCGAGGCTGGCATCGGAGAACTGACTCCGTAGCGCTTGCGTTGGAGGAGCGACGACCAGTTGTGGTGGAGTGGTCGCTGTTGGTGGTGATGGTGGAGGTTGAGATCGCCGAGGAGGGGAGTTGCCGAGCGGATTGGCGGCGGTGGGCGTGTAGCTACGAGGGGCGGGGAAGGGAAAGTTCTCGATGATGGGGAACTTGTCTGTTGGCTCATCGGAGGAGTGTGGCGATGGGAAGGCGAGCGGGTGCCGAGCAGGCGATTGGCCGCGAATAGCGACCGAAGGGGACCAGGCGGGAACAGGAGGAGTGACAGCATCGTGGCCGTTGCTCGAGCCCGAGCCGTCAAGGTCGGAGGAGGGCGAAGTGACGAGAGATGGGGTCGCAAGGGAAGAGGCGGAAGGAGAGTGAGGGAATGGGATGAAGGCGCCCGGGAGCTCGGTGGACGGCGACCGAGCAGCGTCTGTATCGAGCGGCGGAGGGTCAGCTGCTACTCCAAACGATCAGTAGGCAGTTGAGCACACACCTTGTCTCCAGTACCCCTTTGTAGGGCCTTGCACTCGTCCAGCGTTCTCAATTCCCAAGCCCAAACCCGCGGCGTTCGTTCTCCTCCGACGAGCACGAGCATCATCGACGTCGCCGAGGTCCATCTCATCCGCCAATACTTCCAACTCCTTCCTCTGCTTCTCAGCTTCCACCACAACTGAGCTCTTGGCTTCGACCTCGTGCTCGGAGTGCGAGGAATGCGCGCTCGGCTGGGGTTGGGGCGAAGGGATCGTCGGTGAGGAAAGGCGCGAGGAGAGGACTGGTCGCTTGAGCTTGGTGGTGAAGGTGACCGATTCTGCAAAGAAGCATCCGACGACGTCCTCGCAAAGACCCTGCAGGGCGAGCGAGCCAGCAACAACACGGGGCGAGGTCAGCGAAGCCCGGTCTCGTCGTCTCTGCACCTTGACAAGAAGGGGCTAAAGCGTAAGAGCTCACCAAGTACATGTCGTTGCCCAGATCCATGAGCACAGTAATCTCGTCGCCCTCAAGAAACATGAGATCCTCCTCCCTCAGCGCTTCCTGATCCTGCGAGCCGACCGCTCGTCCAATTCCGCCTTTGGCGGCGAAGCGTTGCCAGCTGATTAATGCCGTTGACGAGAGAGGGAAGGAGGGAGCGGCGGGGAGAGGTACAGGCATCGCCATCGTTGGAGAGAGGCGCGCTTTTGCCGGCGGAAGCTGGGAGCGAAAGCGTGAGGCCTGTTGGCCTAGCGAGGGTGAGGATCGTGGAATGAGTGTCGTAAGTGTGTGCTTGTCGTGTGGACGTTTGAGTTGAAGGTCGTCAAAATGAGTGGTCGGAAGAGGGAAAGGGTTGAGCGAAGAGGGAGCGAAGTGAGGGGGAGAGCGTCCGTGCTCTTCTCGAGAGGAAGGGAGAAGGTGGTAAGTCGAAAGAGGCGACCCTTGGAGCGCGATGAGGTGCAGTAACGAGACGAGGTGTTGGTGGGAGGAAGGAGGAAGCGCAGCTCGCTCGCAAGTGAGAATGCAACTCGAGGGACCCCTCACCGAGCTCATCGCCGAGGCTTGCTTCGCAACAGCGTTTGATAGCTCTGTCGCGTCTCCATTGGCAGTGTGAAGACTTCACTTGGTATCTGCTGCTACGCTACATCACCTCAGCCTGTTCTCATGCAGGAAACACGCGTCAAATCCTTCTCAACACGCTCGGCTGAGACCTCTTCATGATCGCTTTGCTCGCAACTCCACTTACGCAGGACCTCCGAGAGCCTCTCGGTGCAGATCAGAGCATTCCTGCCTTCCCATCATACGCTGCGCTGCTTCCTCCCGTCTCCCCATCTCCTTGCTGGCTCCCTCCCCTCCCTCCCCTTTTCCTCTGCACCAGGAGAGGCACATCACCGAGAAGCGAGCGAGCAACGGCTGCCTTGTCTCGCCTTCGAATCACAGTCGGTCTAAGTAAGTATTCTCGTCTAGAAGGGGATTAGCCTCTAGGCCGTCACTTTTGGTCCTCGTGCGAAAGGCGAAAGGATCAACTCGCATGGAAAAGGGGGAGGTCGATGAAGGGCAACGGTTCATAAGGAGGACGTACGAGCGGGTCAGAATGAGGTGCAGCTGCTTCTTCTTGAATCACTACTTGCGGCTCCTTGCTCGAAGCTCGATGAAGGCGTCAAAAGAGAGATCCGGACTCGGCGAAAGTCCTCGATCCCCTTCGCAACGCTCCACCTCGGGCTTCCATGCCGCTGCAGACCTTGAAACTTGAACAAAGGAAGTCTGTGTTACGGCGCAAGCGTTTACTCGAAGCGAGAAGCACGATGTCGAAGCGAGGAAGTCGGCGACGAGCTGCCTGCTCCGAACGGAGGTGAGCAACGCCTCGACCGAAGAAAAAAAAAGACGCTTCTCACCTCAAAGACGACGCTGAGGTCTGATGAACTCCCCTCCCGGATGAAGAAGTGCCTTCTGCGAGGGAAAGCAAGGGGTAAGCTGGTGCTCGGCGCCCGGTAGAGGCGCCGGCTGGGTCCGTCGCTTTCGGCGAGGCTCACCTCGACGAGATTGCCCACTTCGCCCGACTCGTACTTGGATACAAGATCGGAAAGGATTTGTAGAGTCCTCTTGTGACCCATGCTCTCCGTCCAGTCGAGGATTATCAGCTCGGTCACGTCGCGAGGCGGCTCCGAGAGGGCTCGCTTGAGGGTTGCGGACCATTGCTCGTTCAAATCCATCTCGGTGAAGGGGACGGGGTACGTCTTGATGTCCATTGAGAAGCCGGCCTCGACTGGGTAAGTATCGCGAAGCAGTCAGCCTCGTCGGCGAGCGGGCGAAGGAGCAGAGTCGAACTCACTCATCAGGCATGACTCGCCCGTCTTGATGTTGCGAGCGCTGGTCTGAAACATTCCATACTGCCATCTCTTCTCCTCTTCAGTGAGTGACCTCCCCCCGTCAGCAGCTCGATCAGCTGCACGCTTGAACGCTCGGACATAGTCGGCGCGAGTCGTAGGGTCGCTCGTTCTCGCCAGAACTTCAGCAAAGGGCGCAGCTCGACCTTCAACCAGTGAAAAACGCTGGCGAAGCTCGTCGGGGGCGGGGTCGTAGTCGAAATCGAGGAGGAGGACGTGAGAAGTGGTCAAGTCGGGGGTTTGACCGAGATGGAAAGCAGAGCGGAAGGCGAGAAGGCTGATGTAGGAGGTGATTTGCTCCGAGTAAGTGTCGAGATCCTTCACCATGTACGCCGTGCTGGGATTGCTGAGCGCCGTCTCGTCGAACGCTCGAAGACCCCTCTGCTTTGCTCGGCACGAGCTCTTGTGGAGGGACCAGTCGCGAACCTGCGAGGGTACAGGTCAGCTGTTGTCTCGCACTTATCAACAGAGAGCTTGTTCAACATACCTGACATTCCTTGCTGCAGCTGTGCGACGACGGGCGAGGAAACGAGGAGCGCTGATGAGCTCGCGCTCGCGCTTCGTCTTCGAAGAAGAGAGACGGCTCACTAGAATGCGACCCTACAGCCACTACAGAGCAATCGAGAGTCCTTCTTGAGACGCTTCTCGCAGCTGGAGCAGCAATCGACGACTTCGGGGTCGAAACTCGAGCTCGAGTCGGTCATGGCTCAGCGCTGAACTGAGGTTGAGAGAAGGCTGATCTTGTCGGGCTGTGGTCTTGCAGTGCACTTGAGGTCGTAGAAGCTCCCTACTGCTCCCTCGAAGGCTGCCGGAGACGGTAACGACGAGAAGCGAGACGAGAGCGAGATGTGGAAGGAAAGCAAGAGGCGATTCAAACTCGCTCGCTTCTCTCCTTGCTCCCCGGATGGAGCAAGCGGGGTCCAGAGAGCAAGCGAAGAGAGGTATGAGTGGGAGAAAAGTCAACTGGATTTCTAAGGCTTCGCCGACCTCACTGCAGCTCTCACAGACCGCGAATGGCCAAGCTCGGCGATGAGGCTTCGCGAGCGCGCGGCGGGCCAGAGGGTGGTGAACGGGCGTTGGATCTCTCGATCCAGCCCCTCATCTCTCGTGGATCTCGTTGAAGATACACTCGGAACTTTGCTCTCCCTCCAGCGTCAACAGCGCCGTCCAAAGTTCGCAAAGCCGGAGCTCGAGTCGGCGCTAGGCGAACCCCTGCTCTCCATCCGCCCTCGCGGCTCTCTCTCTCTCTCTCCCATATCTCCCTCCGCAACCACGCAGAAAGCGCAAGCAAAACGTCCATCAACTGTGAGAGACCAGCTCCCTGCTCCTGACTCCCTGCCGCCCAGCAGCCGTCCCCTCCCGTGCTCCTCCTCCCGGCCGAGTCCAGCTCGACCCCCTCCCTCCGTCATCCCCCTTCCTCCCTCGTCGCCTCCTAATCCATCTACTGCCCTCCTCCACCACTCGAAGCGCCCACCATCGTCGTCGCCGACCCAGTAGCAGCGGAGGAGGAAACGAGAGCCGTCACCGTCGCCGAGGAGGGAGAAGAAGTGACGGTAGCAGCTTTAGGAGCGTAAGGAATGATCGTCGAGTTGGCCGGGGCGTTACAGTTGATGCTTTTGTTCGTTTCCGTTTGCCGAGGGGAGGCGTTTGCGAGGTGAGGTGAGGCGGGAAGGGGAGGGGGTAGGGAGGGAGGAGGGTCAGCGGGTGCGAGGAGGAAGCAGCAGGGAGAGGGAGAGGAGAGACTCACACCTTGAAGAACGTGCCCACGTACCAGCACTCTGCGCGCTTCCAGATACTACCGCCGCCTCCTTGTCCGCTTCCTTGAGTTTGCGCTTGAGCTCCAATGCGCGAGCGAGCGATGAGGTGAGGGAGAGGGAGGGGGGCGGCGCCGCTGAGGGTGGTGAGAAGGAGGAAGAAGGCGAGGAGGGTGAAGAACGAGTTGAAGCGGTACATGCTGCTTGAGGACGAGCGAGCGGGTGAGAGGGAGGTCGTCAGGGACAGGGAGCGAGTTGAGGAAAGCGAGCTGAGAGAGGGAGCGAGTGAGGTGCAGCCGCCGGGGCTGTAGGGCTGTAGGGAGGTGGAGTGTGTCGACTAGCAAGTGCCCTGTACAGCGAGGCGGGCAAACGAGCCGAGTCTACCAGAGACGAGCGACGAGCGAAGTGAAGTGAGAGGGAGGAGATCAACCCGTCTCGACCTCTCCACCTGACGACCGACCTCTCCGACTTCGAACGGAACGGACGGGGAAGCTGGTAAAATCGTACAACAAGGGAAGGGATGCACTGCAATTCCCTCTACCACACCACATCTTTACCACCAAGACTAGGCCTAGGCATCCTTCCCCTCCCTCGCCGAGCCATTCATCTTGGGCGTCCTCCCCCCCGCGCTCCCACTCGCATTACTACTCTTACTCCTACTCCTCCCCGCACCCACCATCGGTAACCTCCAACTCTCCGCACCCTGCATCCCCATCCCCCCACCACCAGCTGCCTCTTCTTCCTCCCCTCCAAAGTAGCTCAAATCCCACCTCTTGGTCCATGGTACCTTCCCACCCTTCGCCACCCCGCCACCTTCAAGAGAACTGGTACTCGAATTCCTAGTCGAGTTCGCCGTAGTACTCCAACTCCCGAGCCCGCCTCCCGTCCTCCCCTCCCCTGCGCCGAGCGGAAGGTTCAACCTAGCCAACGAATTCGCCAGTGGGCCGAAGAAAGAACCCTTTCTATTCGGCGGGTGGTGATCGTCCTCTGAGATGCTGGAGCGCGCGGAGGAGGGGTTGGAAGTTGATGCTGAGGGGGGGAAGAAGGAGAGTGAGGAGGAGGGGACGCGAGAGATTGTTAGGGTCCGTTTTTGGAGGTCTGCTGGAGGTGGGTCGGTTGGTGGTGGTGGAGCGGGGGCGGGGGAGAGGGATAGGAGAGGGGCCGGTGAGGAGGAGGAAGAAGAGGAGGAGGCGTAGGGATTGTGAGTCGTCGAGAGGTAGTTGGCTACGGCGTCGTCTGCTGGTGCTGGAGCTGGTGCTGGTGCGGGAGGCAGTGTAGGCGAGTCGACGTAGCGTCCCTTGCCTTTAATATCGTGGTACCCTCCGTTGGTAGTAGCGTAACGACCATGACCGAGTCCAGCGGCGCTCGGCTCATCGGGCAAATCGAACGAGCTTCTCCCTCCCCCTCCGCTCCCATTGCCCCAAAGTCCAATCAAATCCGCCGTAGATCCATTCCTACTATCCACCCCCATCTCCAAAGCCGAAGCCGAAGCTAATCGTCTAGCCTTGGGACTGAGGATGATGGCCTCGTTCGGCGATGGTCCTCCTGCCGCTCCTCCCTCGGAAGCCCCTCGTTGCCAAACGACCAAATTACCATCATCCTCTCGAACTATTCTTTCGAACCCGGCGGAAGCGGAGGGAAGATGACATTGGTCTAATGGGATGTTGAGCGTTTTGCGGAGGTGGATCGAGTCGGAGGGCCAGAGTCGGTTCGAGGAGCGGAGGGCTTGGGGCTATTGGAGAGCAGAGAGGGTTAGTTGGGGAGATAGAGGTACAGAAGGAGTAAGGACTAACGGTGATGCCGTATTGTAGTGAGATGGAAGCGATGGTATCTGTTTTGGCGAGCTGTGACGAGGGGGATGAGCGCGGATTAGCGGGGTGAGGTGCAATCTAGCGAGGGGATGGGAGTAGCGCTCACCTCGTGTAGGATAATCTCACGTTCTGCTCCCTGTTGAGTTGGTCTAGACAGTTCATCCAAGCTACCTCTGCTAGTTCCGTCTTGAGGGTTGGAAGCGGACGAGTCTGATGCTGGAGTGATTGTTTGAGAGGAGGAAGTGATGCGTTGCAAGGAAGGTCTAGTGACATGAGCGTCGAGGGTTGGAGTGGAAGAAGCTGATTTGCGAGAGCGTACTCCCGAGGTTGAGGATGAAGGGGAAGGGGAAGGTGGGGGGAGTAGACGGTTTGGTGAAGGAGGGAGTAAAGGGGAAGGAGGGAGATGTAATGGATGAGAAGGTGAAGCTGCTCTGGATATTGAAATGGATGAAGCGATGGAAGTAGGAGGAGGCTGAGGAGGAGGATGGCCTCGTTGCATCCTGGGGAGGGTCCTAGCGAGCGAGCAGGCGAGCAGGCGAGCAGGCGAGAGGCGGCTGTAGCTCAACCAGCCCAACCTAGTAATCCTGAACTGAGCTTGTAATAATCGAGTTAAGAAATCAAGAAGAAGTGGTAGAAGGGAGAAAGCGGTCGAGTCTTTAGTCGCCCCCCTCGGTCGCGGTGGAAGGCGACCAAGAGTGGCTGCTCGCTAGCGCTCTCGCTTCTCTCCCTTCTTCCTTACCGCTCTCTATCAATCATGTCGCAAGGACAGCAAATCCCTTCTGCTACTCGCCTCGGCCCAGGAGGTGACATCGCTCCGTATGTTCTCTCTCTCTCTCTTGTTACTCTGCTACAACTCACATCACTCACCACGCGCCTTTTCTACTCGCTCAACAGCACCCCTCAGAGTCAGCTTACTCTCGTCTCCCATCTCGTTTATTCTCTCTGGGCCAAGACTCACACTTACTCCCCTACAGACACTCCCGCCGCTCACCTCTCCCACTCGGTCATGTCGTATGTTCTCTCCTCCCTCTCTCCCTCTCCCCAGCGAAAAGTCGCGCCCTCAGCTGACCCACAATCTCGCCACCTCTCCTCCTCTCATCTCGCTCATCTCCTACCATTCCTGTACCTTATCAATCAACTACCTCGTACCCATCCAACAGCCGCCCTCAAGTCCCCGACACCCTCTCAGAGGAGCAGGAGGAGGATGACTTGCCCACCATCTCGACCCAGGGCGCTCAAGGTCTCGCTGGTCTCGCTTCCAACCCTGCCTTTGGTCAGTCTTAACCTCTTACAGGACGACTACCCTCTTACGCCTCAACTGACCCTCTCTACTCCCCTTCATCCAACTCGCATCCCTTCCCTTCGCTTTCCCATCTCCACGTTGCTTCGTGATCGCCTAACCCGCCCCCACCCCACCACCTTGCCTCTCCCCCAACGCCCTCCCTCGTCCTCTCATCTCCTTATCGCACTATGTACACTCAACTAGCCTCCCTCATCGAAGGACGTCTCTCCAACCTCGTCGGCCGCTCCTCAGGCTACATTGAATCCCTTCCCGCCCCCGTCCGTCGCCGCATCACCGGTCTCAAAGGCGTGCAAGCCGAGCACCAAAAAATCGAAGCCGAGTTCCAAAAGGACATGTTTGAACTCGAGAAGAAGTACGCCGACAAGTACCGTCCTTTGTACCAACGTCGTCGCGCTTTGATTGAGGGCAAGGAGGAGCCCAGTGCTGAGGAGATTGAGAAGGGTGAGCAGGCCGAGGAGGAGGAGACGGATGATGAGGATGACTTTGGAGAGGAGGATGATGAGGGTAACGTCAAGGAGAAGGAGCACCTCCCTGCTCCTACGGAGGAGGAACTCGCCGCTGCCCCCAAGGGAATTCCCGAGTTCTGGCTCACGGCCCTCAAGAACCACCTTGGACTCTCCGAGCTCATTACCGAGCGCGATGAGGAGGCCCTCAAGTACCTTATCGACATTCGACTCGAGTACCCCGCCGAGAAGCCCGGGTTCACTCTCATCTTCGAGTTTGAGCAAGGGGCCAAGGCCTTCTTTGCCAACGAGAAGTTGGAGAAGACCTACTTCTATCAAGATGAGGTCGGATACGAGGGCGACTTCGTCTACGATCACGCCGTTGGAACCAAGATCGACTGGGTCGAGGGCAAGGACTTGACCGTCAAAATTGAGACCAAGAAGCAGCGCAACAAGAGTGAGACTTTCGTCCCTTTCTTCCTTCGCTCCTTCTTACTAACTCTTCCCCTCGCCTCACAACAGACACCAACCAAACCCGCGTGGTCAAGAAGGTTGTCCAAACCGACTCGTTCTTCAACTTCTTCACTCCTCCTCAAATTCCCGACGACGACGACGAGGAGATTGACGACGACATTGACGAGAAGCTCGAGCTCGATTACCAAATCGGCGAGGACCTCAAGGAGCGCGTACGTCCCTCTTCCTTCTCCTTTCTCCCTTCCCCCCCCCCGCTCACCTTCCACTTCGTGTCGCGGTCGTAACAGGTCATCCCCAAGGCCATCTCCTTCTTTGACGGTTCTATCAACCGCCAGCAACCCGATTTCGATTCCGACGAGTTTGACGAGGAGGATGATGAGGATGACGAGGAGGATTCGGATGAGGATGAGGATGAGGGACCAAGGACTGGAAGGAAGGCACCGGCTCCTCCTTCCGGTAACACACCTGCTAGTCACCAGGACCCTCAGGAGTGAGTTTTTTGGATTCTACTCGAGGAGTGTTGTGCGCGAGGAGGGGGAGCAGACCGCTGACTCAGGCCCTTCTTTCGCTCACTCGCTCGGCGCTCGCC